>CP092875.1:18820583-18908520 GCA_030710605.1 Cordylochernes scorpioides | reverse complement strand
GATCCAGGACGGTAAGTTCGGCGGCCGCCCGATGAGTGTGAACGGGTATACGGAGTGACGGATATGCAGGACCAGGAGCGGTCGTAAGCGACAGGTCGCTGGAGTCACAGTCGATGCGGATAGGCTGGCTCGACGCTGGGTGCCCCGGATCAGGCAGAACATGATGACTCCAGGAGGAGCAGCGACGGAGGGGTGATAAAGTTAAGCTGGTGGATAGAAAGTCGACGACAGGTGATCAGCACCAGTGATAACGTGAGGTGGAAACGGCGGTCAGGAAGGGCATTCCAGAATCGACGCGCAGTGCGTCTGCATATGCGCAGGAATGGTGTGACTGTTCCGCGCACCCGCGCGTCTTCTTTCAAGGCCCTCCCCTTGCACTCGCTTCTCAATTTGTCTGCCACCATATGTTGGCAGAATACTCCGTTATCAGCTCTATCATATCAGGTGCTTTTGTGAGCCTGGTGAGGAGAGGCGGAGCAGGGCACGTACTCCTTTCCCCACCTTGAGTGAACCTGAAGGGATGGAGTCGCCAGGAACCTGCGAACACCGACGAGAGGCAGGTTCACTAGGGTGAGAGTGGGCACCACCCGTGGTTCAGGCCCAGGATGGAGTAGGCCAGCTTCCATATATATATTCAGTCACCGATATTGATCGGGGTAGCATCAATGAACTCAAGGACAAGAGAGCCATCCAGGCTCCGGACTCCGTCAACCATGAGTAGGCGTACTTTCCTCCTGATCTGCACGATGCCTGAACCTTATTTAAGCAGGCGAGCTGGAGTTATATCCTGATATCCAGCAGTCCTACTCCACCGAGGGATACAGGGCGGGCCAGTAGACGTGCCGGGAGCCAGGCCCCCGATTGCAGAACCTCAAAGCGAACCGCCATAGCCTGGCCTGAAATTTGGCGATAGACGCGTCACTGGATTGGTAGCTGTACAGATGTTAGAAAACCACCGCCAGTACAAGAGGTTGACCGTTCTCGTTTGCTCGACCAGGAAGAAGTTACTGACGTATGAGGACCATCTGGAGATATTTCTCTCCAGAATGCCCAGAAAATGATTTTCCTGTACCGAATTTCCTTAATTAAATAAAATTCCGAAGCCCAACACCGTGATGGAATTGCGGCAGGTCTTGAGAAGAGCGGTGTCTGGGTGGTGAAGGAAGAAGCACTGGACCCTACTGGGAGGTAAGCTGAGGGATGGACTAAACCTCCCTGTCCCTCTTGGGGCATCTGGTTCGCCGATGTCCATGGCGGTGACCGGCGTCGATTCCCCTTTGGACTTGATATCCAATATCCCAGGGAGTTAAAGGTTTTATATTCCTTCATTCACGATGAATATCAAGGCATTTATGTTGCTAATGGTTCGAGGAGTAGACCTCGCAGTTCACAACCTCAAAGACGAGTGAGGCGACCCGGAAGTATGGTCGCAGGGTTTCAACGATGTTCTCTTTCAGGGCGATGGGCAGGTTCCCAATGACGATATTTTCCGCCTTCTTTCTATTGGAGAATGCCTTGGGGATGGTGTCTCAGATGGTGACACCTCCTCGATCAGACGCTCCGAATTCTCAATGATGACCAGTATGACCAGAACATGACTGGACATAGCTGGTAGATAGATCATTTCCCCAGCCTTTCTCCAAAGGCATAAAGTAGTGCACGGGATGGAAGTCCGCGCACCACTAGACATAGCAGCATTGGTCGAACGACGTTTTGGCTTTGTTCCGTACTTGCTGTTATTTTATGTTCTTGATGAAGCAAACGGAGTCTTTAAGGGTTTTTCTTGGCTGTTTAGTTGGCCTTGGAGAGTTGGCGTGAGGCCTCGCCATCTTTGCCTGCTGGCGTTTTGGGACCAAGTCTTTCCTCTTGTGCAGCTGTACTGGAAGGAAAGATACCGTGTTCCGCCAAAATTTGGGTGTTTGGACGTTTCCTGCGGGCTGATTTACATCGCTGCCGTTCTTATTGGACGAAAATGAATCTCCGTTTATTATTTATAAATTCAAGCAATTATCCGCTAAATATTTTCGTCGATAACGCGACGCCGTTTCCCGACACCTACATGTAAACATTACCATCATATTGTTGCATCATGATTAATACGCGTATTTTAAAAATTATTTATATTATTATTTTTAATATATTTAAAATTTAAATTATACATTTATTTATTTTTATAAAACATATTATTACTATAAAATATTATGTACTATAAAACATTTGTATTTTGATACACTAAATACCCCACCTGCTTTAATCTTTGATGTGATAAATAAAGAGACATTCTAGGTGCTACCTAAATATATAGTTGTCTTATTATTGACTGGTTTAACCTTGTAGAATGGTTGAGACACGTTCTGGAAAGATGCAAGACACGTCTGAGGAGAGAAACAAGACTGAAGAATCTGCCAAACCGCCGCCCAGTGCAACAATTGGTAGAAATGCAATCGAATCACGGGCAAAATAGCTTCACTTCGAACAGCCGCTTGCTCGCGCTGTTGTGGCGCGTGATTTTTTAAAATTGGCAGGTCTCCAAGCCAAGGGCGACGCTTGCGTTTGCCACAAACCGGGAGAAAATATATTGAGTTTTCAGGATTTTATGAGCAAAGTGTCGAAACTTTTTGATCAGAGTAGTACACACACAACACGAAAATATTGTCATATTATCCACCAATTTTGGGTTGTCGGTTTGAATTGCAATATGTATATATTAGTATTAGTATTAGATAATTAATAAAATGCAAATTTCATAAGAGGACATCACTAAAAACTTTCGTTACAATGCATCAATTTCAACCAAATTTTCAACATTTATGTAAAACGAGATGGAGCAGGTTTGGCTTAACATCAAAATATTTTTCCCTAACATTAACATGCGTAACTTAGCTGTTATCGATTAAATACAAAAAAATCAACAGAGTTAATTTTATTTATATATAAATACAAAAAAAAAAATTCAGCAATTCATTCAACTCAATCTAAAAAAATATTCAAAACAAGCAATTTTAAGATATCACCATATGTAAAACAGTCGGCCAAGAAAACAACAACGATATTACATCTTTCTCACATATTCACACACAATCTTGATTAATAATTAAAACTAATCTTTAACATTGTTTATTATACTTCATAATATATAATATTCGTTAGGCAAACTTTCACTCGGATAAATGTAATATAAAAAGCCAACAATGAAGAATGAATGTAAGATAAAAATCCAACAATGAAGAGTAAATATAATATAAAAAGCCAACAATGAAGAATGAATGTAAGATAAAAAGCCAACAATGAAGAGTAAATATAATATAAAAAGCCAACAATGGAGAGTGAATGTAATATAAAAAGCCAACAATGAAGAATGAATGTAAGATAAAAAGCCAACAATGAAGAGTGAATGTAAGATAAAAAGCCAACAATGAATAGTAAATGTAATATAAAAAGCCAACAATGAAGAATGAATGTAAGATAGAAAGCCAACAATGAATTGTAAATATAATATAAAAAGCCAACAATGAAGAGTGAATGTAAGATAAAAAGCCAACAATGAATAGTAAATGTAATATAAAAAGCCAACAATGAAGAATGAATGTAAGACAAAAAGCCAACAATGAATAGTAAATATAATATAAAAAGCCAACAATGAAGAATGAATATAAGATGAAAAGCCAACAATGAAGAGTAAATATAATATAAAAAGCCAACAATGAAGAGTGAATGTAAGATAAAAAGCCAACAATGAAGAGTAAATGTAATATAAAAAGCCAACAGAGTGAATGTAAGATAAAAAGCCAACAATGAAGAGTGAATGTAATATAAAAAGCCAACAATGAAGAATGAATGTAAGATAAAAAGCCAACAATGAAGAGTGAATGTAATATAAAAAGCAAACAATGAAGAATGAATGTAAGATAAAAAGCCAACAATGAAGAGTGAATCTATCTATATATATAAAATTGAATGTCTGTCTGTCTGTTTATCTGCACTCTATAGATTCAAAAACCATACATCCAATCGCCGTGAAATTTTGGGATATTATTAGGTATATCACCGGGAAGGTTTTTGAAAAATAATTTCCTGAATATCTTGAATATCCTTAGAGTTATTTGCAGATTTGTAGATTCAACTCGCAAGCAGCGCCCCCATTGTGACGAGGATAACAATATATCGAGAGATTCAAATTTACGAGTTTCAAATTATCAAAATATATCTTTTTTTTTAAATAAGTTTTTAGAGAATTGTTTTAACAAATGTTCGCCAGACAAACCTTTACTCGGGTAAAACCCCGGGCGAAGCCGAGTACGTTTTATAAGTTTATAGAGAATTGTTTTAACAAATGTTCGTTAGACAAACATTCACTCGGGTAATCTTCTATATAAATAGAAATTTCATAAGTGGTGTTCGATAAAAACTTTCGTTACAATGCATCAATTTCGACCAAATTTTCAACATTTATGTAAAACGAGATGGAGCAGTTTTTGCTTAACATCAAAATATTTTTCCTAACTTTAAAATACATAACTTTGCTGTTATCGATAAAATACAAAAAAAATCAACAGAGTTAATTTTATTTATATATAAATACAAAAAAAAAATTCAGCAATTCATTCAACTCAATCTAAAAAAATATTCAAAACAAGCAATTTTAAGATAACACCATATGTAAAACAGTCGGCCAAGAAAACAACAACGATATTACATCTTTCTCACATATTCACACACAATCTTGATTAATAATTAAAACTATTCTTTAACATTGTTTATTATACTTCATAATATATAATATTCGTTAGGCAAACTTTCACTCGGAAAAATGTAATATAAAAAGCCAACAATGAAGAATGAATGTAAGATAAAAATCCAACAATGAAGAGTAAATATAATATAAAAAGCCAACAATGAAGAATGAATGTAAGATAAAAAGCCAACAATGAAGAGTAAATATAATATAAAAAGCCAACAATGAAGAGTGAATGTAAGATAAAAATCCAACAATGAAGAGTAAATGTAATATAAAAAGCCAACAGAGTGAATGTAAGATAAAAAGCCAACAATGAAGAGTGAATGTAATATAAAAAGCCAACAATGAAGAATGAATGTAAGATAAAAAGCCAACAATGAAGAGTGAATGTAATATAAAAAGCCAACAATGAAGAATGAATGTAAGATAAAAAAGCCAACAATGAAGAGTGAATGTAAGATAAAAAGCCAACAATGAATAGTAAATGTAATATAAAAAGCCAACAATGAAGAATGAATGTAAGATAAAAAGCCAACAATGAATAATAAATATAATATAAAAAGCCAACAATGAAGAATGAATGTAAGATGAAAAGCCAACAATGAAGAGTGAATGTAATATAAAAAGCAAACAATGAAGAATGAATGTAAGATAAAAAGCCAACAATGAAGAGTGAATCTATCTATATATATAAAATTGAATGTCTGTCTGTCTGTTTATCTGCACTCTATAGATTCAAAAACCATACATCCAATCGCCGTGAAATTTTGGGATATTATTAGGTATATCACCGGGAAGGTTTTTGAAAAATAATTTCCTGAATATCTTGAATATCCTTAGAGTTATTTGCAGATTTGTAGATTCAACTCGCAAGCAGCGCCCCCATTGTGACGAGGATAACAATATATCGAGAGATTCAAATTTACGAGTTTCAAATTATCAAAATATATCTTTTTTTTTTTAAATAAGTTTTTAGAGAATTGTTTTAACAAATGTTTGCTAGACAAACCTTTACTCGGGTAAAACCCCGGGCGAAGCCGAGTACGTTTTATAAGTTTATAGAGAATTGTTTTAACAAATGTTCGTTAGACAAACATTCACTCGGGTAATCTTCTATATAAATAGAAATTTCATAAGTGGTGTTCGATAAAAACTTTCGTTACAATACATCAATTTCGACCAAATTTTCAACATTATGTAAAACGAGATGGAGCAGTTTTTGCTTAACATCAAAATATTTTTCCTAACTTTAAAATACATAACTTTGCTGTTATCGATAAAATACAAAAAAAAATCAACAGAGTTAATTTTATTTATATATAAATACAAAAAAAAAATTCAGCAATTCATTCAACTCAATCTAAAAAAATATTCAAAACAAGCAATTTTAAGATAACACCATATGTAAAACAGTCGGCCAAGAAAACAACAACGATATTACATCTTTCTCACATATTCACACACAATCTTGATTAATAATTAAAACTATTCTTTAACATTGTTTATTATACTTCATAATATATAATATTCGTTAGGCAAACTTTCACTCGGAAAAATGTAATATAAAAAGCCAACAATGAAGAATGAATGTAAGATAAAAATCCAACAATGAAGAATAAATGTAATATAAAAAGCCAACAGAGTGAATGTAAGATAAAAAGCCAACAATGAAGAGTGAATGTAATATAAAAAGCCAAAAATGAAGAATGAATGTAAGATAAAAAGCCAACAATGAAGAGTGAATGTAATATAAAAAGCCAACAATGAAGAATGAATGTAAGATAAAAAAGCCAACAATGAAGAGTGAATGTAAGATAAAAAGCCAACAATGAATAGTAAATGTAATATAAAAAGCCAACAATGAAGAATGAATGTAAGATAAAAAGCCAACAATGAATAATAAATATAATATAAAAAGCCAACAATGAAGAATGAATGTAAGATGAAAAGCCAACAATGAAGAGTAAATATAATATTAAAAGCCAACAATGAAGAGTGAATGTAAGATAAAAAGCCAACAATGAAGAGTAAATGTAATATAAAAAGCCAACAGAGTGAATGTAAGATAAAAAGCCAACAATGAAGAGTGAATGTAATATAAAAAGCCAACAATGAAGAATGAATGTAAGATAAAAAGCCAACAATGAAGAGTGAATCTATCTATATATATAAAATTGAATGTCTGTCTGTCTGTTTGTCTGCACTCTATAGATTCAAAAACCATACATCCAATCGCCGTGAAATTTTGGGATATTATTAGGTATATCACCGGGAAGGTTTTTGAAAAATAATTTCCTGAATATCTTGAATATCCTTAGAGTTATTTGCAGATTTGTAGATTTAACTCGCAAGCAGCGCCCCCATTGTGACGATGATAACAATATATCGAGAGATTCAAATTTACGAGTTTCAAATTATCAAAATATATCTTTTTTTTTTTAATAAGTTTTTAGAGAATTGTTTTAACAAATGTTCGCTAGACAAACCTTTACTCGGGTAAAACCCCGGGCGAAGCCGAGTACGTTTTATAAGTTTATAGAGAATTGTTTTAACAAATGTTCGTTAGACAAACATTCACTCGGGTAATCTTCTATATAAATAGAAATTTCATAAGTGGTGTTCGCTAAAAACTTTCGTTACAATGCATCAATTTCGACCAAATTTTCAACATTTATGTAAAACGAGATGGAGCAGGTTTTGCTTAACATCAAAATATTTTTCCTAACTTTAAAATACATAACTTTGCTGTTATCGATAAAATACAAAAAAAATCAACAGAGTTAATTTTATTTATATATAAATACAAAAAGAAATTCAGCAAATCATTCAACTCAATCTAAAAAAATATTCAAAACAAGCAATTTTAAGATAACACCATATGTAAAACAGTCGGCCAAGAAAACAACAACGATATTACATCTTTCTCACATATTCACACACAATCTTGATTAATAATTAAAACTAATCTTTAGCATTGTTTATTATACTTCATAATACAGGGTGATCCAAAAGTCCCGCACTATTTTAAAAATTAATAACTCCGCGAATATTTGCGCTAGAGCAATGCGGTAAACACCATTGTGTTCAGGATGCAATGGGATTTTTTATGGCAAATAATGAAAAATTCGAAATTGATTTTAGTTACAATTTTATTCGCCAGATGGCGCACTACCAGAATAAGAGATTCAGCGGCCAAATTGTTTGATAAATTGAAAAATATAACTGATCGACACGTATTTTTCCTTTTTGAATACCAGGAAAGAACCCTAATAATATCAAATAACAAATTAATAAAACACCACTTCGCCAAAAGTATGAAGAATTGGTTAACGATTTTTAAATACAATCAGAGATATGTAAAATAGGTAAATGCAAATTAAAACATGTAGCAAAAAAAAATGATATTTTAGATACGGTTTGTTTCCGAAGATAATAAATTTCTAATATTTTTAATTCAACTCTCTCTCATACTGTACACAATTTTAAAGAATGTGTCCCCTCAAATAAAAATATTTTTTAAATCGACCTTTTGCGTTGAAAAACGTGTTAGTAAAATCATTTTGTATTATTTTTTGGACAAAATTTCTAAAGTTATTGGTGTACAGAAAATATTCCTTATGCGAAATACTAAACATAAGGGGAAAAATTGTGTGTACCAGTGTTATTCGAGAAGTTATAACACTCTGGTTTGCACGACATAATATGTGAGCAAATGACAAACAAAAAATTACTGTTCACAAAAAAAAAGTCAAGATGTGAGGACAGCATTTATTATCCCCATATCCCAACACAAAGAGCTGCAAAATATTGGTAGATAATATAATACATGGCAGCTTATATAACACATGAGGTAACTGCCTTCTCTCTTGTATTAGGTCACAATCCTTGCTCAATGTAGCACCCTTCATTCTCAATCACCGCCTGCAGACGATAAATGACAGAATGGACAGCATTAAATAACATATCTGTCGAAATTGATAAAACGTGCCATCTGATAGAAGCCTTCAACATGGCCAATATGGTAGGCCAGCATCGATAAACACACGATTTAATGTACCCCCATAAACAAAAATCGCATTGCGTCAAGTCTGGTGATCTTAGAGGCCACTGGTATATAGCGACTTATCCCACGAATTTCACCGAACGTATCCTTCAGCAATTGTTTGGCACCGCGGGAGATATGAGGAGGTCCTCCAACTTTCATGAATGTTATTTCGCTTAGTGCTTTTTCCCTGCAATATGGGAATACCCTTTTCTCTCAAAAGTTGAACATAACGTTCACCAGTTACAAAAACGGTTTTAAAAGTTCTTCCATTGATTTTTCAAAGAAAAATGGCCCAATAATAAAAGAAGAAGTGAACCCACACAAAACTGCAACTCTAGGCTGATAAAGTGGCATTTCTGTAAAATTCCTAGGGTTTTCTGTTGCCCAAAAGCGGCTGTTTTGAATGTTAAATTCTCCGTTTAGAGAAAAGTGAGAATCATCTGTCCACAGAACATTCGACAGCCAGTTTTCATCACTATCAATTTGCCGGAAAACCCATGCAGCGAATTCTTGACGCATCTCAAAATTGCCAAATTTCAGCTCGTTATATCTTTGAATTTTGTATGGGTACACACAATAGAGACATTAAGTGAAGCCTCTTCGGATATCACAATCATACACGGCGATTTTAACGCCAAAAGTTCAACTTGGGGATCATCTGTCCAGGATAACAAAGGTCACCGACCTCGACCTTACACCATTAAATAAGGGAGAGAACACCTATCTATTCAAGTCCACAGGCACAGAATCCGCAATAGACATCACAGCGATAAATTTCAACATCGCACCCACAACACAATGGAAAATCCTGAGAGGTGCAATCAGTGACCACAGACGAATTTTAACAACCCTAAACTTCAAAATTGAGAATGTCCAATAGAATAAAAGAACATGGAACTTTAGGAAAGCTGACTTGAAAAAATTCACAGAAAAGCTTGAAAAAGTGTGCAACGAAAAATTGAATTACAGAACGCTTGACAAAAACTTGGAAAACTTCTCTTCGAATATATCAAAAGCTGCAAAAGCATCGATACCTAGAGGTAGACGTAAAGACCTGTGGATGCCTTACTGGAAAGACCACAACATCGAGGCAATGATTTCAGAGAAAGAGACAATATCAATGAACTTCTTAAAAAAATAAAACAGAAGAAAAGAGAAAGGAACACATTGAAATTAGTCACAAAATAGAACAAGAAATTTGGATATGAAAAAAAAGAAAAATGGCAGATTTCTGCGAAAATAGGATCCAAGAAAGGACAGCCAACACTGGAATATGATTAGAGTGTTAGAAAAAAAATCAAAACCAACACCAATCCTCCAATACTCTAACCGATATGAATAGAACAGCGAGAAAACGAGAACAAACAGATGGCTAACATAATTGCTGAATATCTTTCAAGCACTTCCATACTCAAATATACGAATGAAGACAGGACTCTAAAAATAATATAAACCAGTTAGTTAAACAAGCAAGAAACTTCCATCAACAAGATATTTTCTCGAAAGACTTCACACTGAATGAGCTAAACTCATCAATAAAAAAATCCAAAAGGTCACCAAGAGATAATCTAATGTTTGGTCAAATGATTAAACACTTTGAAGACAAAGCTAATAAACAACTCCTACGAATACTAAACATTTCATGGTAAACTGGTAAACTACCAAATAATTGGAAGATATCAATTACTGTGCCAATACTGAAACCAAACAAAGATGCCAAGGAATCCAAGAACTATCAGCCAATTGCTCTCACCAGCATACTTTGTAAAATAACAGAACGAATTATCCACTCTAGGCTCATAGTCTGGCTCACTAACAATAATAAAATAAACTTCTACCAAACTGCCTATAGATCCCAGCACTGTACGACTGATCAACTGTTCTACTTCTGTCAATCAATAATAGATTATTTCCAGGAAAAACCGCCAAAGAAGACCACGGCTATATTCCTTGATATGACCTCAGCTTTTGATCGAGTATGGAGGGAGAAATTACGTGAAAAGCTGCACAACATCGGAGTAAGAGGAAAAACCTTAACCTGGATTGCAGACTTCTTAAGGGGAAGAAGGTTAAAGGTTTGGGTCAATGGAGAATTTTCCAAGGAAGGAAGAACATGGGCTGGTGTAACTCAGGGATCTGTGCTCAGTCCTCTACTCTATCTGCTATATATTAACGACATCCATCCTTACCTCACTGAAGACTCAAAGGTTGCCTGTTATGCAGACGATATAGCCATATGGCACACAAGTAGCAGCATAGAAAAATCGTAAAAAATACTGAACACATCAATGAAAGGACTGGAGAAGTGGGCAATGGAACTCCAAATGATCATAAACCCAATAAAACCAAACCTATGCGTCTTCTCCACTGACAGGGAAAAAGGCATAAATATAACCACAAAATAAGCATAAACAAACAAATAATTGATAAAATTAGAAATCCAAATTACCTAGGTGTGATACTGCAGTCCTGGATCTTTCCAGTTGGTCTCGAGGACCACGCCATCACCATCTCCTCAGCGGCGAAGTCCGCGATCTACATTTTCATCGTATATCGCAAAATGCGTGGTGTCGCTGGAGACCCACTGGCGATTCTCCACCAAACTGTACATAGTGTATATAATGCATATTATCTTTTTTAAATAGTGCAGACTGTGCACTTTGCATGTATTGACAAGATGGCAATAAAATTATTTTAACTGCCATTGATGAGGAATTGGAATTTTCAAAACACATAATTAGCACCTCAAATATAGCTACTAGAAAACTAAACATTCATATATCACCTTAATAAGGCCGATAATGGAATATGCAACACCGGTCTGGGCTCCCTCAAGCTCATCACTAAAAGTAAGACTAGACAGTGTTCAAGCAAAAGCGGCCAAAATAATCACTGGTGCTGTTTCATCCACCAACAATGAGAAAATTCAGAGAGAATGTGTTCTAGACCTTCTCGCTCGAAAGCAGAAGATAAAATAAAAACAACTTGGATCGGCACTTCGGAAACGAGGAACCAGAGGACGAGATCTCTCTGAACACTTGTGGTTTGGTGGATCCGCCCTTTTCTGAGAATGAGGTGAAACTAACGGTTTCAAGTTCGGGAAAAGGAAATCTCCTGGTCCCGAAGGGATCGATAACACGGTCGTGAAAGCCCTGTTAAGAATGCACCCATCACTTCTTGCCAGGTTTTTCAATAGGTGTCTGGACACTGGTACTTTTCCTGAGGCATGGAAGGTTGCTCGAGTAGTGCTTCTCGAAAAGTCTGGTAGAAAGGGTAATTCTCCTAATGATTATCGTCCGCTTTCTTTACTAGTGTGTCTAGGTATGGTCCTGGATAGCCTACTAGCTCAGCGACTGAAGCACTGGCTAGAGATTAATGAGCTCCTTTCCTCTTTCCAACATGGTTTTAGGGAAGGGAACTCCACAACCACAGCTCTGAACGAGGTGTTAGAGGGGGTTGAGATGGCCTTAAATAAGGGTGCTTGGGTTCTTTTCGTGGCCCTGGACATTGATGGTGCGTTCAACTCCATGAGCTGGAACAAGCCGATGAGAAATTTGATGGACATGGGTTGTTCTGATAATTTGTGCAGCTTGGTTCGTGACTTCCTGAGGGATAGACGGATTAGCCTCAGTTTTGGTGGGCGGAAGTTGGAAAGAAACTGTATTAGGGGTTGCCCCCAGGGCTCTTGCTGCAGACCTATTCTGTGGAATATCCTGGTAAACACCGTTTTCCAGGAGGAGCTCCCTGAGGGAGCCAGGCTGGTTCTCTATGCTGACGACCAGTTCCTCATCATTGAGGCTGCTTCAAGAGCGAAAGCTGAGAAGTGTGTTGAAGCTTCTCTCCAAATCCTCTCGAATTGGGCCCATGACTCTGGCCTTAAGTTCAATGTCTCCAAAACTAAAGCCCTCAGCTTTAAACCTAGGGACATAAGAACTAGAAGGAAAGGGATCAAATGGGAGCACAAGCCGGCTATCTGGATGAAAGGACGGAGGGTAGTCATGGGGGTGGTCATTGATGAGAAGATGGGTTGGCAATACCAGGCGGAGGAGATGGTGGCGAGTGGCAGGGAGGCGTTGTGCAGGCCTGTCCTGGTTGGCTCTCAACAGGGAGGGGGGGAGAAGGAGGGTACTATTTTTAGGAACCTCTGCCTCTCCTGTGTCGAGCCAATCCTGCTATAACAGGGATCAGAAGGTGGCAAAAACTCTAGAGAGCGTGCAGAGGACAGCGGCACTCAGAATCACAGGGGGATATCGCACTACCAGCAGTGAGGCCTTTTTGGTCCTCGCTGGGCTTATTCCCCTGGGATTGAAACTAGAGGAGGACCCCATCAGAGAGAAGATCTGGGAGAACAGGGAAGATGCCCTGGGACTTGAAGCGGGTGCCCTGGAATGGAAGAGGGACCCAAGGAAGCCTCCGCAGTGGTTGCCAAAGTGGAATTGGAGTCCTGGAGGGCCGACAGGGATTGGCACGGAGGTTTTCACTGATGGTAGTAAGTCTGGAACCAATACTGGAGCTGAAGTAGTGATTTTCACTAATGGAAAGCTGATCTTCCAAGAAAGCTTAACACTCAGAGTGGACGAATTGGTCTTTTCAGCCGAGCTGGTTGCGATCAGGGTAGCCCTCAGAGTGTGTGCCGAGAAGAACTTCAGCCCGGACCGCCTCTATTCAGATTGTATGTCGGCCCTCGTCGCCATCAATCTGGTGAAAGGGCAACTCGCGCATCAAATAATCCAGGAGCTGGAGATGACAACGCGGGCTCCGCAGCTCTATTGGGTTAGTAGACACAGCCTCATCGAAGGTAATGAGTTCGCAGACAGGCTCACTAAGGCAGGATGCTTTAGAGATAGATCACTGAGGACCCCAGTGACCAAGAAAGAAGTTTATAGGAGGATCAGGGGGCACGTCCAGGACTTATGGTTGGACAGATGGAGGAACAGTGTGAAGGGGAGAGAGGTATATATATATTCAATTGGGTAACAACACCCAAGTACCTCTGTAAGGTAATTTCCCACAAATTCATTAGGGTAGTTCGGGACATGGGCCCTTTCCCAGGAGTCTCCACAGATTTAAAATTAAGAGAAACCCTGATTGCGTCTATGAAGAAAGGGATGTGGATGCACGCCACTACGTCTTGGATTGTCCAAGGGTAGTGGGTGTGCAGGAAGAGAGAAGGAGGGCGAGGGGCGCGATCGAGAGTAAGCTGCTGAGAAACCACAGCAAGCTTCTTGAGAAAGCCCACGACGTGGCAGCTGAGCTTTTCCTCAGCTGTTAGTGAACAGAGTCGACCGGGGGCCGCCTCCCCGCGGTCCCTGCTGGACACAGTAGATAGTGTCCTCTTTTGCTGTGATTAAAGGCCACCGGTATAGAAATCCTTCCAGACACGTTGTCTGGGAGGTGGTGTTTCCAGGTACAATGTCCAAGCACTAGCTTGGATATCGTTACTTGGCTTATGAGTTGAACAGAATAGCAGCGAAGTGCATGCTTCGGATGCCGGCTTGTGGACCGAAAGGTCTGGGTGGCCATCTGCTTCTAGGGTGTACCAACTGTGCTTAGGTGGGATCCTCCAGTTCTTGTTTATTTTTGTTTTGGCTACTGTTTCTATTTCTTTAAAAGTAAGTTTATTTTTCTGTAGCAAGGTTTCTTTTGTGCCTTTTTTCGCTAGCGCATCAGCAGCTTCATTGCTTTCAATGCTAACATGTAAGGGTATCCTTTGAAGGTGAATTTTTGAGGTATTGAGAGTTTTTGGAGATAACCAATTATGTTCCTGCTTACTTTGTCTCTAAGTTCCCTTGTGTGACTCAAGTGTTGTATTGCACTTCTACTATCAGTAAGAATCCATATATCGTGATGTTTAGTGTTTCTGATGGATTTTAAGGCTTCATAGATGGCTATAAGTTCTGATCTGAAGACTGAGCAAAAATCTGGGTTTCTTCTGTTTATTTTCTCATTGCCATTTGTGGTTTTAATGAGAGAGTCACTGTCAGTGTGTCCCAACTCGTCTCTGCTACCATCGGTATAGATAGTTATTACATTTTTAGGAATTTTATTAATTATTTCTAATGATAATTGTTTTAAGTATTCTGGATTTTGGTGTTGTGTTTGTTGGTGGGTTCATTTAAAGTGGCATTAAAAATAACATTTTGTTAGTGATTCGCATGGGGATATTTTTTCTGCTAAATAATATTTTTCCACTTTATATTTTAAAAATTCATTTCTTTTGGCCAGGTGGAGAGGGCCTTCTTTTTTGAGTCTTATATTGGATTCCCAATTAAGTATGCAATTGGAAGTTCTGTGTTTGTTTTCATAACTCTTGATTTTGTTTATATATTTTGGCAGATTGAAGCTTCTTCTACCCTTTAAGGGCATAATGTCTGCCTCGTAAAGTACAATATTATTAGGGCAGGTATTTCGAAGACCTGTAATAATTCTAGCTGCATTTAGTTGTATCCTTTCCAGTGATTTTAGATTTGTTTCAGATGCTGTACCATAGATTTGATATCCATATTCCAAGATAGGTCTCATTAGAGATGTGTAAGTTAATTTTAGTGTTGTTGCTTCAGCTCCCCACTCTTCCTGAAATATATTTCAAGATTTTTAGTCGGTCTCTTCCTTTTCTAACAACTCCTTCAATATGTTTACTGGAGTTAATTTCTGGATCCAGGGTGTAGCCGAGATATTTAGGATGTTTATTATATTGCAATTGTTGTTCTTTCGGAATAATATTTGGTCTTATTTTGTAGTTTCTTATCGGTAGTAAAAAGACAGGTTTCAGATTTTTGGGGGTTAAATTCTAATTTATGTTTATTAGCAAATTTTTCTAGGTGGAGAAGAGTCTTGTTCAAATCTCTTTCAGCTTTTTTCCAGTTAGTGTTGCTGCTCCATAGAATAATGTCATCAGCGAAAAGTCCAATATTGATTTTATGAGAAAAAATTCTTCTATGCCTGCAATAAATTGGGTGAAGAGATTTGGGCTAAGGACTGATCCTTGTGGTAATCCTTGATACAACTTGAAGGTTTTAGATAAAGTGCCATTATATTTGACCCTGATGCATCTATTTTTAAGGGAATCATTTATCCAAGTGATAGCTTTTCCATCAATTTTGAAATGTTTGTATAATTTTGTAATTAACTTGTTTTTCCATACCTTATCAAAAGCTTGTGTAAGGTCTAAAAAGCAGCTATTGTGTGGTGAGTTGGTTTTCTGTTTTGTGCATCTTTTACCTTTTGTATGAAAAATAAGGGTTGGTCTATTGTCCCATGCCCTTTCCTAAATCCATATTGTTCTTCTGGTCAGAGATTTCTTGTGTCGGGGTGGTAGGTGAGTCGTCTGAGTATAATTTTTCCATTAATTTTCAGCAAATACTTGTGAGAGAGATAGGTCGGTAGTTTTTTGGGTCATCAGCAGATTTGTAAAGTTTTTAAATGGGAATTATTGTTGCATTTTTACAGTCTTGAATCAATTTTCCAGTTTTCCAGGAGTTATTGAAAATATTAAGAAGTCTTTCTTTGCCAATTTTGCCCAAGTTTGATATCATTCGGCCATGGATTCCATCTGGCCCAGGAGTCTTGTTTAGGTCAGTGTTTTCTAATGCATAAGCTAGCTCTTTCATATTTATATTTTTCATGGAAAATATTATGAGTGCTGGTGACATTTTTACAGTCATGAATAATCCTTTGGGCCTTTGTTTCAACCTTGATTTTACTACTTATTTGATATGAATTACCTAAAAGATTGGCAGCAATTTTGTCATTAGTTGCTGGTGTACCATCTGTATTCTTAATCATATTAGTTTTTTCAGTTTGTGACTGGGATCTGTCAATTTGTTTTGCCAAATTCCAAAGTATTGTATTTGGGTTTCTTGGGTTCAGGTTTTCACAAATTTGTTTCCATTTTTCCCTTTTCACATTTACGTATAATCTTTTTATTTTTGCATTCACAATGTTGAGTTCAGTTCTACAATTTGTTTGGTTTTGGGTGCTCTTTTTTTGTAGTTAATTTCTTTTAGTTATAAGTGTTTGAATATTTTTTGCCTGGTGTGTATAATTTGGAATCCATTTCTTAATATTACCTCTTGGTATTGAAACTGTAGCTGCTTTAATAATGGTGTTTTCGAAAGATATCCAATTAGCCTTTTTGAAGTTCCAGAATTATTTTTAATTGAGCTGGTTTTGGTCTTGGTGCTAATTTCTATCAAATTAGGCAAATGATCACTTCCAATACTTTTTAATATTTGCTATTTGCATTTGTGGAAAATGTCAGGATAGTAAAAACTTATATCAAGGGCTTGTGCAGTATTATAGCTGTAGGAATGATGGGTAGGATTCCCATCATTTAAGCACATGATGGAATTGTCGTCAAATATGTTTGAAAGTATTTTGCCTCTTGGGTTTGGCGTGGAACATCCCCATAGTTGATGTTTGGCATTAAGGTCACCTACAATAAGAGTTGTCTGTGAGAAATTGAGCCATTGTTCCATCGTCAATAACTGTATTGTTTGGAGGGTGATACATATTGTATATGTTGATGGCTTTGTTTTGATTGAGGTAGAATTTGATATCTTGGGCTTCGAGGTCTAATGTGTTTGAAATATTAACGGCTATGTCTTCATAGTACAAATTCTTGATTAAAAATGCTAGGCCACCCCTTTCAACAGCATATACAGATGGAATTACAGACCTTACCCTGAGTTATGGAAGGGCCGGAATTAACATAATACTGCAAGATGGAACGCACATCAAAATCAAAGAAGGAGCAGGACAGATTTCGTCAAACTTCACTTGTGAACTGACAGCTATCTGGAAAGCCCTTGATGTATGCCTTAACCAACCATCCCTGCATCAAGCAGAAGGAAATTTAATATACAGTGACTCCATATCCGCTCTAGAAGCAATTCAGAAGGGCAATACTAAAATCACACAGAAAATACACTCGTTACTTACCCAACTGGAACCATTGGAGAATAACTGCATTCTACAATGGATCCCTGCCCATGCTGGGATCGGGGGTAATGAAATAGCATTTGAATTGGCAAAGGAAGCCAGAAAGTTGAGCCAAAGGAAAGAACAAATGTCATTATTTGACGCTGATTCTTTGTCAAAATACAAGATAATTAAACAATAAATAAGAAAAGATCAAAATGCGAAATAAACTCTGAGAGAAAAATGACAAAAACTATAACAAGACTTAGAACAAAACACTATAATTATAAAATAAAAGGATTTAAAAGCGCGAATGTTTCTTTTATACATAAAACAAACTTCTACTGTCCTTACTGCGATGAAAAAATATATTGGGAGGGCTTGGCTCATCAGTGGTGAACCCTCCCAGCGGTTTCGCCAATTGGCGAAACCGCTGGGAGGGTTCACCGCTGATGAGCCAAGCCCTCCCAATATATTTTTTCATCGCAGTAAGGACAGTAGAAGTTTGTTTTATGTATAAAAGAAACATTCGCGCTTTTAAATCCTTTTATTTTATATGTATAGATGGCGCGTTATTGCTTTGTGTTAAAACACTATAAAGGAATAACAATACATCCAGATGGCACAATAACCTATAGGGCATGCAACAATTGTCCTGGTGTGGAACTTACACCTACCCACATATTCTCATAGCCAGCAATGGCCGCAGCCTTGCAGAAATTTGACATAGAACCTGAGCAGCAGCTTTACACACCCAAGAAAGTGGACATTGCTGCTGCTGTGATGGAGATGCATGGAGACATCTGAGGCTTTTTATTGGACACGACAACAACAACGGCATTCCAGAGTAAAATAAATTATCAGAGATAGATACATATTTTTCAAATGAATTAAAATAAATATAATCGATACTGAGAGAGAGTTGAATTAAAAATATTAGAAATTTATTATCTTCGGAAACAAACCATATCTAAAATATCAATTTTTTTTTTTTTGCTACATGTTTAATTTGCATTTACCTATTTTACATATCTCTGATTGTATTTAAAAATTGTTAACCAATTCTTCATAATTTTTGCGAAGTGGTGTTTTATTAATTTGTTATTTGATGTTATTAGGGTTCTTTCCTGGTATTCAAAAAGGAAAAATACGTGTCGATCAGTTATATTTTTCAATTTATCAAACAAATTGGCCGCTGAATCTCTTATTCTGGTAGTGCGCCATCTGGCGAATAAAATTGTAACTAAAATCAATTTCGAATTTTTTATTATTTGCCATAAAAAATCCCATTGCATCCTGAACACAATGGTGTTTACCGCATTGCTTTAGCGCAAATATTCGCGGAGTTATTAATTTTTAAAATAGTGCGGGACTTTTGAATCACCCTGTATATAATATTCGTTAGGCAAACTTTCACTCGGATAAAACCCGGGCGAAGCCGGGTACACATCCGCTAGTATATATATAAAAGTCAATTTCTGTCTGTCTGTTTCGCGATAAACTCAAAAACTACTGAACCAATTGGTACCAAATTTTGCATGCCGCTTTTTATATACCTGAGGAAAATTTTCGGCTGCATTTTGATTAGTATTTTTGGCTATTTCTTTTTTTCATTTGAAGAACTTTTTTACGCGGACTAATCCGGAATGGAATGAATACCTAAATATGGCCATTTTTTAAAGCATCGGTGGTTCAGTGGTAGAATGCTCGCCTGCCACGCGGGCGGCCCGGGTTCGATTCCTGGCCGATGCATTTTTTTTTTTTACAATTTTTAAAACTCATTTATATTATATATATCTATATTAATAAAATGCAAATTTCATAAGTGGTGTTCGCTAAAAACTTTCGTTACAATGCATCAATTTCGATCAAATTTTCAACATTTATGTAAAACGAGATGGAGCAGGTTTTGCTTAACATCAAAATATTTTTTTCTAACTTTAACATGCGTAACTTCGCTGTTATCGATTAAATACAAAAAAAAATCAACAGAGTTAATTTTATTTATATATAAATACAAAAAAAATTCAGCAATTCATTCAACTCAATCTAAAAAAATATTCAAAACAAGCAATTTTAAGATAACACCATATGTAAAACAGTCGGCCAAGAAAACAACAACGATATTACATCTTTCTCACATATTCACACACAATCTTGATTAATAATTAAAACTAATCTTTAACATTGTTTATTATACTTCATAATATATATTATCGTTAGGCAAACTTTCACTCGGATAAAACCCGGGCGAAGCCGGGTACACATCCGCTAGTTTATTATAAATATTAATGGTGCCTAAAATTCATTGTAAAGTGTTAATATTATATGGTTTATTCAATTTTTAAAATGCTTCAATATTTTTGTTATTTGGTGTATTTTTTCCTGAGTTAATTGTGTATCCTAAGAATTGTATTTCTTTGTGTAGAAATTGGCATTTATTTAGATTGAGATTTATATTCTCTTGTTCAAATATATTTAATATGTCATCTAAATGTTTAATGTGTACTTCATAAGTTTTGGAGTGTATAATAATGTCATCAAAATAATTTAAGACACACTGTATGTTATGTTTAGTGAAAACTGACCTTTTAATCCTTTCAAATTGTGAAGGTGTTTTTTTTTAAACATATGGAAGTCTATTCTATTCATAACATCCTAATTGTGTTAAAAATGAAGTTTTATGTCTATCTTTTTTATCTATGGGTATATGCCAGTATGCATTTTTAGCATCAAGAATAGTATATATTTTTAACTGTGATAACCTGTCTATAATTTGTTCTATTAGTGAAATTAGTGGGGTATGTTCTGGAACTGTTTTTTGATTAAATTTCTTTTAATTTATACAGGGTCTGGTGGGGTGATTTGGGACATCAGATTTTTTATTCACTAATAATGCAGGAGAACTATAGGGGCTAGATGTGGACATAATAATATCATATTTTAATAATTCAGTTATTTGCTTTTTTATTTCAGCATCATTGTAAAAATATGTCCTATATGGCTTTTGTGCTATGGGAATATTATCTAAAAGAGATATGGAAATAGGCTTAGTCCTTATGTTTCCTATATCAAAATTATGTTTAGAGAAAACATTATTATATTTATTCCCAAATATCTAAAATTGTTTGATTTGATAAATTTTGATTAATATCTACTTTACTAAAGTCCAAATATGAATTATAATTGCATGATTTTGTATACTAAGATATGAGTTAGAATCAATAATAGGATTTAAAATAGGATCAAAAGTTTAACATTTGTAGTTGGTATATCAAAAGAATTGAAATTATACAATGGGTTGATATTTCAAAGAGATTAATATTTAACATAGTGTGGGTCTGGAATACATAGGGTAGTAGCATATGACTTCTGATTATTATTTTTTGGATTAAAATAATACAATAACTTATAATTTTAAAAAAGGGTTTTTTGAAAATCTATTTGCAACTGAAATTTATAAAATGCTGGTAAACATAAAATAAGGTATTATCTCTCTCTCTTATTTATTCTGTATTTAACCTTATATAATCTTATATGGACGTTTAAATAAATCAGTTCCAATCTCAATCTCTCTCTCTCTCTCTCTCGGCCGTGCGGCCACGCGGCGCGCGAGCTCCGCGTTTTCTAGAGATTGAGATGGAGGCGATGGAGATCTCCAATGTATTTTCGATACTGGCGGAGAGCCAGGATGATGACAAGTTTGATGGTGGCACTCCCACCCAGAAAAGACCTACCAATGCCGAGAAATCGGCGGAAGAAGTTTTTAAGCCTGATTCGAAGAATACATTTTCAATCAAGCAAACAACCGGCGACTATGTAAATCAGGCCGCCGGGAAAAAACAAGCCGATGCAAATTGGGCGGAAAGAGTGGAAGCTTCGGAGAAGCAATCTGCTTTGGAATCAGATTGGAAGATTCCTAAATCCAACAAAAGAAAAGGCCGGGATTCTCCGACCCAGCAAGCAAAAGTGGCAAAGGCTGAAGCCATCGTAGCCGGGCCATCACTACAACCGAGGCGGGAAGTAAGGGATGCTGTCACGCATATAAGAGCTAGCAGACAGCAGCAAGATTTAGCCAAAGCGAGGTCGGCAGCGGCTACATTCGATCATTGCTGCTTCATTGAATGGATCCCGGACTTCCACCAAGTCCAATACATGAAAGCGCTGGAGCAGATGCTGGGGAAATCTTCAGTTCACCAGCTCATGAAGATGTCCGGCCATGTCCTGGTGACACTTCCCAGTGCTGAGAAGGCCGAACGCCTAATCGAGGAGGGCCTCACCATCGGCAGCACTCTCCTGAGAGCCTTCCCTTACAGGAAAAGGGCCGAGAAGATCATCATAGGCAACCTTCCTATCGCCGTAAAGGATGACGACATCGTTGCGACGCTAAGGCCTTACTGCAAAGTGGCCTCGATAGCCTACGAAATAGTAACCTGCGAAGGTTACTCCTGGACCACGGGCAGTAGGGAGGCCTTCATCTTCATGAACGAAGGCCTTAAGATCCACCAGCTCCCGGTGAAACTGGATATCAAGTCAAGGGGTGAAACGACGCCAGCCTACATCTCCTACGGCGTCAAATGCAGCAAGTGTCATCGCCAAGGACATCGGCGTGCCAGCTGTCCCAGGAGAGACTTGGAAGAGCGCTCTACTCGACAACCTACCTCCCAGCATGGATCTCTTCCTCCTTCCACCCAGACATCGCCCTCGTCCCAACCTGCTGCAACTACACCGGCTGCAATTGGCCACAATGGTCCTGAGAAGGCCCCGGCCAAAAACGTTCATATTCTCATGAAACCTCCTCCGGCCAACAAAACCAGCGGTACCAAAGCTCTACCAGCGGCGGCAGAAGTGGCCACATCAAGCAAAGAGAGACCGCCCAACATTGCCGCTCCTATCTTGACCATTGCCCCTGGATCCCGGATTCCGTTGAAAACGAATCCCCTTAGTAAGGAGGATGAATCATCAACTGACAAAAGATCTACAGCCCTCCGACAACTTGAAGAGGTACTTAAACAGCTCCCAGACACCGTGTTCGAGAATACCGAAGCAGCGGGTATGGAGAAAGAAAAGATCGTGCAGGCAATCATTTCCGAACGCAATTTGAAAAAGTTTTTGCCTGACCAGAAACCTGAACAGCTGGACAGCCTGATCAACCTCATCGGGACATTCGTCAACCGTGTAGAGGACAAAGCCTGCCACCTCTACAAGCGACTCACCCATCTCCGGTCAGTTGCCACCAAAAGTAGGACCACGCAATGAGCTTCCGCATTGCGTCCCTTAATGTGCGCGGCATTGCCGTTCGCGCCAGGAGTGTGGAGATGTGCTGCTTCTTTAGGCAGCATGCAGTTGATGTCGCGTTTGTCCAAGAAACGAACGTGCTGGCTCTAAACAACATCCGGGACCTGTGCCTTGGCTACAGCGCCGTCTTCGCGCCATCATCGACACCCAGGGGCTCCGGCCTCGCCGTCGTCGCAGCGCCGGGAGTCACCGTCCTCTGGCATCGCGTTCTGTGGCCAGGCAAGATTGCCATCGCCAGCGTCAAGATCCGGGGTCTCGAGACCCGCGTCATCAACTGCCACCTCTCCCACACTCCCGAAGAACGGCATCTCCAACTGCAGATCATCGCAGAGGAAGCCATCAGAGAAGATGCGTGGGTCCTCGGCGACATCAACATCTCCGAGGAGTCTTCGAGCGACATCGGGTCTGGAGCCGTGGAAGCTTTCGCGGAACTCCTGGACCGGACCGCCCTCGTCGACATCGCCGCCATCTTCGATGCCGCGCACCTGCCTACCAGGGTCGCCAGTTACGGAAGCCGGGTTGACGCCGCCCGTCTGGATCGAGTCCTTATACCATCGAGACTCTCTGGGCGCGTCACCCGTTACTGGACCCTCAATTACCGCAACTCGGACCACCGTGCCATCCTTCTCCAAGTGGGGGATCCCCCTTCACCGTCTGCGCCATCCATCTCCGCGCTACTGCGATCAGCCCCAGTCATCGAGAGGATTGAGGCGCTTCTTAGTGAAGCTTCGCAGGAAATCGAAGGCAACCCTACAGGAGATCTATGGGGAAAATGGGGAAAATTGAAGCGGGAACTCGTTGAAGACATCAAGTGCCTCTACGTTCCCCGCGTTGAAGATGAGGACTACGTCACCAGGGCAAGTCGGTTTCTTCGCTCCAGGGTCGAGGCTGAGACCGTGGAGGCGGACTACCCTTCACTGCCTGAACTTGGGCGTGCCCTGCGTGTCCGACAACATCGCGCAGAACTGACGACCGTCTTCGACGCCCAGGGGAACCTCTTCGAGGGAATGAGCCTGAGGCGCTACGTCTTCAACTCCTTCAGAGAGCGCTTCAACGGCTCTACCTGCAGCCCGGAGGACATCGCTGGGTTCTTGGAGGGAGCTACTGAATGCATCACTCTGGAGGACAGTGACCCGCTTCATCGAGCAGATATCTCCTTGAATGAGGTGGAAGTTGCCATCAGCCGTCTGCCTCAAGGGAAAGCGGCTGGTTGGGATGGCATACCCTGCGAGCTTGTCAAGGGCTTCGAGGACTTCTTCGGTGGAGTCATACATCAAGTCCTCGCCGAATCCAAGCTTCGCGGGACTCTTCCAGAATCATCGAGGAGGAATATCATCTGCCTCGTCCCCAAAGCGCACGGTGGTCCGGGCCTAAGCGGTTACCGGCCCATTTCACTTCCGACGGCGGACTACAGAATCGTCAGCGGCGTTCTTCTGGGTCGTCTACGTCGCCACCTTCCAGCTATCGTGCCGGATTGCCAGACCTACGACGTTCCGGGAAGATGTCCCTCCTGGAACATCGCGTGCGTGTCTGACGAGGTGGCCCTGGCCTTCAAGAACAAGACGCCGCTGGCAGTCATCTCCACCGACCTGCAGTCCGCCTTTGACAACGTGGACCGAGAGTTCCTGGCCTCCCAGCTACGCACCATCGGCCTGCCTCTGCCCTTCATGGAATGGCTCCACCTGCTCTACGCGGAGGCCGACGCTACCATCAAGGTGAATGGAAACTTCACCCGCCCATTCAAAATGCGCAGAGGGCTTCGGCAGGGTTGTGCCTGCAGCGCAGCCCTTTTCTCCATCTTTACGGGTCCCCTCCTGCGCCACTTGGAGAGAATTCTCGGAAGAGGGAACGTCCTGGCGTACGCCGATGACATTCTCCTGCTGATCCGCGAGGATTGGCAGTTTGAGAGAGTCAAGACCATCTTTGACGAATTCCGGCGTGCGTCGGGAGTCAGCGTCAACTTCCCGAAAAGTAAAGGACTGTGGTGCGGCGCCTGGAGGGACCGTGCCGACTCTCCGCTGGGCATCTCGTGGTCCGCATCCTCCATCACGGTGCTGGGCTGCGAAATAACATCAGGCCATGGAACCTCCGTCCAGGAAAATCACCTGCTGGGCATCTTGGAGAGGGCGATCTCCAGATGGTCCCCATTTGTCCGCGGCTTCTCCCTGGTGGGGCGGGCGAGAGCGGCCAACTCGCTAGTACTGGCGGCGGTGCTCCACCATCTGCATGGCTACCTGCCCGGTGATGCCACTATCGCCAAACTGCAGGCCAGGCTGACGCGGTTCGTCTGGGGATCCTGCCATCGCGCCGCCTGGCTCCCGGGAGGTCTACTGGCACGTCCTGTGTCCGTCGGTGGTGTAGGACTGCTCGACATCAGGACCCAACTCCAGCTCGCCTGCTTCAAGGGGGTCCAGGCTGCATCCGGAAATGGAGGCAAGAACGCCTACTCTTGGCTGGTGGAGTCTGGAGCCTGGATGACCCCCTTGTCCTCGGGTTCCTGGTTGCTGCCTCGCCGCCGCCGGCTGCTGGATCTATGGGAGCAGGCCTCCTCCATCCTGGGCCTGAACCATCGGGTGGTGCCTGCTCCCACTCTACTGAACCTGCCCCTCGTCGGTGCCTGCAGGTTCCTGGCGACGCCATCGCTTCGGGCTCCCTCTAGATGGAGAGGAGTTCGCGTCCGCGACCTGGCGGGCCCTGCTCCGCCGCCCGTCGCCAGGCCTACAAGAAGCGCCTGCGATGATGCAGCTGCTCTTGGGGCATTTTGCCAACGCCTGGTGGCGGACAACGCGACGAGCGTCTACAGGGAGCGGACCTTGGAGGAAGCCGTGGTGCTGCGCGGGACGGCTACGCCGTTCCTGCGCATTAGCACACGCACTGCGCGTCGAATGTTGGAGCGTCCCCGCCTGGCTGCCCTTCCCATCTCACGGTTTCTCCGGCGCTGGGCGCCTGTCGTCGGCGTGCCATCCGCCAGTACGCCATGCTCATCCCTCCGCCGCTGCTCCTTCGGGGGCCATGCGGCGGACATCGCTCTGCGGCTGGCCCTGCACGCCCTGCCTCATCCGGGGCATCCGGCGTCTAGCCAGCCTGTCTGCATCGCCTGCGGCTCCAGCGACCTGTCGCTGGCCCACCGCTACTGGTCCTGCAGCGCCGTCCGTCCTCTCATTCGAGAGGCCTTCTCCATCATCGGG
Source organism: Cordylochernes scorpioides (assembly GCA_030710605.1). NCBI lineage: Eukaryota > Metazoa > Arthropoda > Arachnida > Pseudoscorpiones > Chernetidae > Cordylochernes > Cordylochernes scorpioides. Next base: position 18,882,332 of record CP092875.1, on the reverse strand, counting down.
CGGCCGCCGGACCTGCAGTCCTGGATCTTCGCGGTGGGCCTCGAGGACCACGCCATCACCATCTCCTCGGCGGCAAAGCACGCGATCTACGTCTTCTTCGTAGATCGCGAAATGCGTGGTGTCGCTGGAGACCCGCTGGCGATCTTCCATCACACTCTGCAGCGGTGGCAGAGGCGCCATGTACATAGTTGTATTTTTTAATCATTTTTAAAATCATTTTTTTTACTATAACCATCATCCTCATTGTAAATTTCTCATTTTCTCATAATTAGTGCGGACTGTGCACTTTACATGTATTGACAAGATGTCAATAAAAATATGTCAATTGTCAATTGTCTCTCTCTCTCTCTCTTTCTCTCTCTCTCTCTCTCTCTCTCTCTCTATTGGACTATCACAAACAAAAATTTATTGATACCTTGTAATTTTTCCTAAGCTAAGCTCAACCAATATTTGGCATAAAATGAATGACAAAATCCTTCTACAAAACTTATTATTTATTTTGGGGAATTGTCTAATATTTTAAAATAAATATAGTTTAAATATTTTAAAGGGATAATGGAAATAGATGATGCAGTGTCAAGCACACAAGGTAAATATTGTCTCGGCTTGACCCCTCCGGTTCTTCGCGACGACGCCGCTTCCTCCTTCGTGGATCACCTACCCGGGCTCCCGTTGCTCTCCCTCTGCAGCTGTACCCTGCAGATGCACCCAAGGACTTCCGAGAATCACCGCTCAAGTGGAACTCCTTTCCTCTGGCAGTATCTTTCGGCCTCACTACTGGTGGGGGGGACACGAGAGACTTACCAGAAGAGTAGCAGCAGCGATGTGGCCATGGCGAGAGTAAAAGCAGCAACCGGCACCGAGACTGCTAACACTCCTTTTTTATTTTCATTTATACTATGAATTACATATAACTAAAATAACATCCAACGGGTATTTACATTTATTCACACACCAGAGCCAATATTCTATATACAGTTACGAGCGTCATTATCTCTGTCACCGTTTGCTTATTGGCTTCTGTAGCGAGCCAATAGGAGAGCGCCATTCAGGTGTGACCGTTTGCTGCGCCACCACGTGGCCGACGGTGACCTTGAGTGACGTAATGACAGGGTAGGAACAAGAAATTACTTGCTATCATTATCATATCATTTTATGTATATATCTGATTTAAAATATATTCATACAAAAAATCTAAATAATAAAATTTTAAAATATGGTTGTGAAAATTTACAATTTTTATTTTTGTATTTTATATAAAAACACACAAAGATTGAAGCGGGACGTTTCAAAATAGTGCCATCCACGACGCCAATTTATAATTGTAAAGAATAGTATTTTAAAAAAACATTTAATCGGGGGAAACCCGGGCGTTGCCCGGGTCATTCGGCTAGTAAACACATATTTACAACTATTTACTCCAGGAAACAGGACCACAGCAGTCGGCGATATCCGCACGTGGCCCAAACGGGAAATAGGCGAAAGCGCCATCTATTGACAGATGTTGTAGATGTTTTCAGGCCTTATACGCGACAATATATATGGTTTATAAGTAAAGAGAAAAGCAATAATGTTCTACCTGGGTTGATGCGCTATGGAAATGTATCTGGTTGGTTAACTGTTTTAATGCACATATCTTGCAGGGGTATAGGGGCTGATTTATTGATTTGTTGATTTCTTGTTGGTGGTGAGTTGCTGCTGCTGACCTTGGGAATGTCTGGAATTGATGACCTGGGGAGGAGTTGGGGTTAAATCTTATTTTTGGGTTATTGGGTCTATTACTTGTACTCTTACTTGTAGATGGTTGTTGAGCGTCTGATATATTTTTAAAAATTTTGGTTTATTTTTCTTGATTTGTGGAGTATTTTAACTGAGTGGTAATTTAATCTATTCTGATGGTTCTTGGATTCTTGCAGCAATTAAATATTTTTAAGGTGGTTTGGCAACCCATCTGTGAGAGATTCTAATAAAAGGCGTGTATCTAGATTAAATGTTTTGGCCAATGAAGATTTTTTCTTAAAATAATGATCAATATCATCTTTATCATTATATTTAAAAATTCGCTAAATGAATTGGAATCTTTAATTTTAATTTAGATTTTAATTTTTGTTCTATTTCCCCCCAATTATCTAAATCTTGTAATTCTTCAATGCAAAAACTAAAACTTTTCAATATTTTTCAGTTTAAAGTCTTCATAATGAAGTTTCTGCTAACATTTTTTGTTTAAAATGTTTGAGCCAGGATATGTTATATATATATTTTTTTTCCATTAAATTTTGGTATTTCTAATGTACTTGAATTATGCATCATAGCTTGTTCTACCTTTTTGTTAGAACTCATGGCATATTGTATGTATATATGTAAATATCACAACTATTTTCATATTTTTGTTTTTTTTTTTTTTGTGTGTGGGACCAGTGAAGGGGAATCTATTTTTTGCTGTTTCTTCTCCTTTTTTTACACACCGGCCCCCACCCTCTGTCGAGAGAATGCAATCGTCCGCCGGCCGGATGGACAGTCCAAGTACCCACTGACCAACCGGGGGGGCAGGGGGGTCACGAGGTCCGGGCGCGGGGGCAGAGTTGGTGACACAGCTGTGCCAAGTAGACAAGAAAAAAGCCTCGCGGGGGCTTGCCCAAGATGACCTCCGGGAACTTCGTCCATCTTCCATAAACGACCATACAAGCGGTCTGAGAAGGGACTGGGTGGCTGACATCTCAAAGAAAGGTGAAGCCGAAACGAATCTTCGGGCAGGCCGACCTAACAACCGAGAGGAACTGTTTTTGGTGAGCACTCTCTCACACGCTTTCCTTTTTTTTCCTAAATTTATATATTTTTTATGTTATTCTAGCATATTTTTTTGTATTTTTTTCTTTCTTATTTTTACAAAGTTTTCTATTTCGTGTGTGTGTGTGTGTGTCAATATCATCATTTTATATATTTTATTTTGTTAAAAAACATTTAAGTTGCATGCGAATTTTGGAATGCACAAAATAATATGTTTTTCATATATTTTTTATCTTTTATTTTATAGCTATCAAATATTTATATGTTATATTTATACAAAAGCTTTATATGTGCAGCCTTTTGTTGTCTTCCTTTTTTCTTGCTTGAATACCCAAGGCAGCCCAAAACAATATCAAAACTTTAGGTTAAAGTTTTTATTTGTTAAAAAGGGGGTTTGTGGAGCGTTCCGAATTTTCTTTTCCTCCGCGATTTATAATTGCCCCTTTCTTAACACTTTTTTTTTTATTTAGGCGATATTTTGTAAAATATTAGTTTTATAAAATTTTAATAATAATTTATAAAGTAATTCAGTTGATATTTAGGTAATCCTGTGGGCTAAATTGTTATGAATAATTTGTTGTTAGATAAAGGATTGGAGGTGCAGTCGTGATAAAAGAAAGATAAATATTTACTATCAAGTAGTTTTATTTTTAATTACTTGAATAAAATGTACACATTAATTATTTCACAATTATATAAATTTTTAAATTAATTCTATATTAGTGAATTTAAAAAAAAGGATAGATATGTTAACTACGCATATTTATAACAAAACTGAAAGTCATTCTTCCAAACACGAACGCGTTTCGGGTTTTTGCCCCTCGTAAACGTGGTGAAGACTGTACCTCTACAACTAAAATTCTTTAGTTCCTAGAGGTCTCTTTAGAAATCAAGAAATTTGTATTTAAAGCAAAACTTGCGTAAATATGCTGAACATATAAAAAAAACAATAAAGAAAAATTAAAAAAAGGTCAGGTGTTTTTAGTAATTTTTTTAAAGCATTTCCTGACGACGCTCACATGAATTTTTTAGGTATTTCTTTTCACATGTTCAGCGTTCTTATGCAAGTTAGGCCTTAAATACCAATTTCTAGATTTCTTAAGAAGCCTCTGGGACCAAAATATTTTTGGGCGTAGACGTACAGCCAGCACCACAATGACAAGGGCCAACAGCCCGAAAAGCGTTCGTGGTTTGTTAAAAAGCTCATGTGAGCGTGGTTAGGAAATGCCTTTTATTATTTTAATATACATATATATTTTTTTTAAATAATGGATTGCCTAATATTTTAATTACATATACATTTAAAACTTGAATAAAATTGAAGATTTACTACCAGATATTTTAAGTCTCCTAAAACGCAAATAATTGAAGAAGGTTCTAATTTTCTCATTATTTAACGTTGAGTAAATATTTAAGACTTCATAATATATATATATATAAAATATTTTAAAATGTCAAGGCTATAATACAAATTCTCAATGGGAAGACACCTAGCAACAGCTACTTGATACCCGCTGTGAGATCTCCCAAGAAAGAACAAGACGCAGAGTTTAATGGAGCTGGAAATCCTCGTAGGATGAGGCCAAAGATATGGGGCGTAATCGATGGTGGACTTCACACGGACCTTCGTCACGGGAACTCCTCGTTTAGGGTAATCTCACTTGATGGGACTTACTTTCAGTTCATCTACACCGAGACGCTGTTTTACTTTATGAACTCTCTGTCAGCTGCGAGGATGTTCTGGCGCGCGGTCCATTGAGTCTTGCAATAATTGTTACCATTTTTAAGAGCCAGAGAGAGATTATTTATGTTTTTCGGTCATGGAGATTAAGCCGAATTTGAATTAACTAACCTACATTCCATATTAAGTAAACTGCTCGAGCTGAGTCCTATTGACTGATGAAACCTAGAAGTCGAAAATAAGCAAAAATTCCAGAGAATATTGAAATTCCAAAGGAAGTTAGTGATGCACGACGAGAAGATGCCAATTCAATAGCATAAAAAAACTCAAAACGTATAATATTGAAATTGGGCATAAATTGTTGAAGTTTTCGGAGTTTAAAAAAAAAGATAAGAGCCTTCCAAACAACAGCCAACCTTCCAAGCTTTTATAGACTAAAAGAAAAGCACCAAGGTCGACACCAGAATGCCAAGGAAGGCAAGTAGGTCTTCAGAAATCCGTACCAACAGACAGTAACAATCATAATGCAAAGCATGGATGGACGCTGCCACCTTCAAAGATTGTTGTTCTATAGAGTTTTGGGCAGGAAGGGGATGGATTTTCTCCTGATGAAAATTCCGGCTAAATAATGGTTAGAATATCAAATGTGGAGAAGGCGGATATCTTGGTCGAGTAGGACCAATCATCGGAAACACTGTCTTAAAGAACTTACTCAAGGTAGAACGCAGAAAAATACTTTCTAGATTTTGACAGATATAAAGATGTCGTGGAAGCTTTAAATTCGTACTGCAAATTGGCCTCTTTCACACCGCCGCTAAAGATGATATATGGCTACTCCTTGACCTCCGGCTGTGTGGAAGCCTTATTTTTCTAAGGAAATTTCAATATTTATCCGCTCTCTATGAAAATAGACGAAATTCAATAATAAATACTTTTTGCGATGCTTAATTCGAACTTTCGAGGTCTAATGGCTATGAATATAATCTATGGGGAAGTCTATTAATAATAATATAAAGATACATTACATTTGTGTTTGAAATATTTCGCTTTTCTAATTTATTTTAAACCTGTAGAAGAGCCATTAGTTGTCAATAAAAAATAACTATCGTTTATAAATTGAGCGTATTTGATATACGCGTTAACGATCAGTGTTTACTCATGTGTTTAATGCAATTTAGTCAACATGTGCTTTATCTCTATATCTTTTGTTATAAATATATTTAGCGGATTTTTAAACTTCATTTACAAGGAAGCCGACACTTATAAACCCAAAAGTTAGTAGATTTTATACAGTGTAGAATATTTCATATGCAGGCTACAGAGACAGGAATAGCTAATTTTCCATCTGTTAAAAAACGAGGAAACGGCGAATACGACACCCCGTCACGCGAGTTTCAGTGAGGTCGCTATTAACAACCCTGAACAAGTGCCCTTCGAACCCTGCCTTCGAGGCTTCTAATGTAGCACCGAGCATTATAGGAAAGTTGGATTTATCTCTACAAACACTTAAGACACTTCAAACACTTCAGAATAGAAGACATATTGCGAGCTATCATCTACTTTCAACCTACTAAGAAATTATTCTCTGGCCTCTCGACGGAACAGTTATCGAGCCTGAACATGATTCTCAGCCGATTCATCCCCCTTTCAGAGGAAAGGTCCTGCACTCTCTATGAGTGGCTAACCACCATACAGGATGTAACAAAAGTAGTATATAACAGTAAGTATAAGAGTTCAAGGCATGCGAGGATGCGTTTCTTAAAGATTTTAATATGGGCGAGCTTTCGGGTTATCAACCCTTCTACAGGTCCTGTAGAAGGGTTGATAACCCGAAAGCTCGCCCATATTAAAATCTTTAAGAAACGCATCCTCGCATGCCTTGAACTCTTATACTTACATTATTCAGAGGATTTCATCTCTTTTTAGTATATAACAGTAGTTATATATAACAAACATTCCAAGGTGCAACAGGAACTAACGCTGTCTCAAATTCTGTTTAGGAAACGTGGAATAAACACCAGTTCAAGAAAAAGAAATGGGGGAATCCTATCAAAATTCTACAGTAGCGAAGACAATGACCTATCATTAGCCCGATACAGTCCTTGAGTGTGCTCCTGAAAATCTGTTTAAAAGCACTAAAAGATGTCAGCCTGAGAATAGAAGACATATTGCGAGCTATCATCTACTTTCAACCTACTAAGAAATTATTCTCTGGCCTCTCGACGGAACAGTTATCGAGCCTGAACATGATTCTCAGCCGATTCATCCCCCTTTCAGAGGAAAAGTCCTGCACTCTCTATAAGTGGCTAACCACCATACAGGATGTAACAAAAGTAGTATATGGGTACCACTATGACAGACACCACATTTTTCATTTTGCATCAAAACACTCGATTTTTTAAAACAAAAGAGCGATTTTTCACACTACATTTCTGTCCTTTTTTTGACCATATTTTATTAAAAAACAAGGATATTTTAAATCAAAACAAAGGTGTTTTGAAAGAAAAAGTTAGAAATAACAAAACACAGAATTTATGGAAAAAACACACAAAAATAACAGTACACAAAAATATAAAATTCTTTCCTTTTTTGATCAAAATAGAACAAAAAAGCATTAAATATTTAACCACACGTCGTATTTTTCAAAGACTAGTTCTTTCGTTTTCTGTTTGTTGTTTTTTGTTTTTCTTCACATTTCTTACATACTGTGAGTTCATCGCATTCCTTACATAAAACATACATCTAAACACATCGAACACCTCCCTCCTAATACTCTAGGACATCTCGGACATTCTATTTTTTTCAGAATCTATTCCTTCTAATAATTCTACTGAAATCGAATTTTTATACTCGTATAGAATTTTACAACCATATAAAGATTGTGAATATTCTATATAATATTTAACTTCATCGTTACTTATCCATAAATGTTTGTCGTCTGCAAATCTTTTAAATTTTAGACCTTTAATATCTCTAGTTGTTTTATAAACGATATTCTTTTATTGCTCGTTTAGAATATAATCAGATTCAAATACCTGAAGGGTTTCAGCAATGGCAATTCCAAATGAATTCAATTCAATTCTCTTATGATCTTCTTATTAGGAAGAATAAAACCTTGACAATTAATTACAATCATTTATATAGGAATATTTTTAATAAATATTTTAGAAACCGAAAAACACAGTGTCATAATCATCTATAATTCTTCTCTTATCAAAACCAAACATGTATCTTTTTGTAATTTGTATTGTTTTAATATTTCTATCTTTTTAAATTCTAAATTGATTATCTGTTACATCTAAATATTCAGTTTCACCTGTAATTACTCTCATTCTTTCATCGAAATTCAATACATTTTCATTTTTATAACTCATCTTAAATCCTTTAATTATTCCTATTACTTCACCATTATTCAATATTTATCCGTAATCTTTACTGGCTCCAGAAATCCAGGAAATCATATATTTATCATCACCCAATTCATCTGTCCATTCCCCCAAAGAGCAACCTGTTTTTATTTTGTTTGTTCCATTATCTATATATACCACACTATCTGTATCGTAATATATCACTTGATCTCCCAATTTATCTAACATTTCTCATAATCTTATTCTTGCTGAACTGGTTGTAAAAGCTGCTACAGATATATTTGTATTGAAATTATTATCTACACACACACACACATATTCATCCTTTTTATTGTAATTCATTTCTATACAATCATCATTATGCCAAAGCATATTCAAATTTTTGATTGTATCATCCAATATTATTTAGTAGAAATTTTCAAGTTCCATTACATATTTGGTATGTTTTATATTTTTTCTCTGGCCAAATTTGCCCCATAATGAATTCAAACAAATTTTCGCAATAAACCTTAATCCTGGATTCTTCTTAATTTCTCCTAGTTCTATATCCAATTTTTCTTTAACAGCTCTCCTATATTCTTTCTCATCTCTTTATAATTTTCTTTCCATTTGTCATCTGTTTCAAGTTTTATTTTTAAAAACATCTTGACATAATCTCTGAATAATTTATTCGATTTAGTGTTAAAATTTCATACCTCATAAATATTTAGAATCTTATATCCTTTCTTCAAAGATAAATTCATTTCTGTTGTTGTCCATGTATCTATAAAACTTCTTTCTTCTTCACTGTGTTTACATTCTTTATTTCTAATATTATAACAATCTTTACATTTCTTTTTTTCAACTATCTGGTTTGTTTTAAAATGAGTACATTTAGTAGGTTTAGAACACTCTCTACACAGAGAAAATAAAAGTTTATCACCCCTATAAGGTAGAACAGGGTTATATAATTTTCTTGGTGGAAGAACTTTACATTTCATGAATACAAACCATTTCTCATCGTATTTCTTTGGGTTATATATATTTTTGGATGTCCTACAGGATAGTAATCAAAGTAATTTACAGTAGGATAAAGAGAACAAACATCGACATTTCTCCCCTTTTCTTTTCCTTTGAATTCATATTTTAATTAAGTTGGTTCAACTCTTCCACCATAAAATACATCTCGAGGATTTAAAGGTTCTACAAAATCTCTATCCCAAAGGATTTTTATATCCTTATTATTGTCGAAATCATGTTCCCAAATAGCAGCTAAATTATAGCCTGCTTCTTTTATTTTATTTCCATTACCTTAGTCTTTTCGTATAAATCCTTCATTAAAATTTGATTATGTGGACTGACTTTAGTTTTAGTATGACAAATAGGACAACCGTGCCAAAAACAACAATGAAATTGAAAAACTGTATTTTCGTAAAAGCCATCTACTTTTAAATATTTTTCACCAATTTTTAATTTCTTTTCCTTTCCGTTCAAAGCATGTTGTTTATTAATGCTATTTTTATGAGTCTTCTTCTTCTTCTTTCTTATCTCAAAGCCATTATAATCATGGTGGGTAGTTAGCGACTGCTTTTACTGTAAGCGCACCACATGTCTACACATGTGAAAAGCAGTTCGACTTTGCACTTACAAATGTGCCAGAGCCCCGTTTGGTTACTTGCACTCGCTGGTGGGGTTGGACTTTTGCAAGAATCGGGGGCCATTGGAGCATTTTTTTTTTTAAACAGAAAAAAGTGTCCAATGCGGGAATCGAACCCGGGTCGTAGTGGTCGAAAACCAAACAGTTTAACCAGCCTTACACCGACCCCCCATTTTTATGAGTAATATAATATAGCCATTTGATTGATTTCTTATTATATTGATCTATCTGAATATTATTATCGTCTATAGCAATTGTATTTTTCTTCAAGAATTTACCTCTATAAATAGCCATACATTACACCAGCAAGAGTTACATATTGGAAAGGATCGATATTAGCAATTTCTAAGAATAAATTTCTGAATTCTAAACATCCTCTTCTCAATATATCTACATCAGATCTACAATATTTAATAAATTCTTTTTGATAATCAAATGTTTTGTGTTTAACAGAATCGTACTATTTTATAAATTCATTCCTATTTTTTTTCGGTCATAGAATTATGTCCATAGTATTTCTTTTTAGGATATTTTCCTATATAATCTTGATTACAATCCTTATTTAAATAATGAGGGAAATAACCTTTTGCTAATTATTCTAATCCAAATGTTTTAGGGAAGCCTCTTAAAGGAATTTGAGTAAAATAGATATAATCTATGAATCTCATATTTAACTTAGGTATCTGCATGTAATTGGATTTATTTCCGCTATATATAGTGAACACTTTTATTTTATTTTTGAAACAATATTTTACTAGAAACTGAAAATCAAAACATTTTCCATAATGAGCTATTACTGTTCATCCATAGTGTTTATTATCAAATAACCACTTGCAGAATTCATTACACATCTCGAATATCTTCTCATTTCCTTTGAAATTGTGATTAATAACAAGATTTATTTCGTAAATTCCTGTCTCTTGTTTTGTTTGGACATTAAAAAATAAATAATTTTCAGTATATTTCTTACATTTCATACACTAATCTTCTTTAATCTTTTTAATACAATCTTTTTCACATTTACCTCCTTTTATTTCTTTCTTTTTCATCATTTATGATCATTTAATGTCAATTGGTAACAGTTCTTACAGAGGTTTTCTCCACATACACTGCGTGACATTGAAAATGGAACACCAAGAAATAGTGGCCAGAAAGTGATGAAACTCGGCAGACAGAGAGAGACAGGGACGAACAATAAGTGATCTTTATTTCAAAATGATAGTCATAATACAGAGCGAAAACGGCGTCGGCTTAGTAGCAAGTAGGACCACCGCGGACAGCGATGCACGCAGCAACACGTCTAGGTAGAGAGTCAATCAGAGTACGGATGGCGTCCTGAGGGATGGCTCTCCATTCCCTCTCAACCATTTGCCACAGTTCGTCTTCTGAACGCGGCCGTGGCAAGGCATGCAAACGGCGTCCAATGATGTCCCAGACGTGCTCGATTGGTGAGAGATCAGGAGAGTACGGTGGCCAGGGAAGCATCTGTACATCTTGCAGAGCTTGTTGGCTAATGCGAGCAGTGTGCGGTCGGGCGTTATCCTGCTGATAAAGGGCATTGGGTACACCCTGAAGGTGAGGGAGTGTCACCGGTCGCAGCACATCATCAACGTATCGTTGGGCCGTCATAGTGCCCTGAATACGAAGTAAAGGTGACCTGGAATCATACGCGATTGCGCCCCAAACCATGATTCCACGTTGTCGCACGGTGGGGCGTTCCACAATTGCTGCCGGATTGGACCTTTCTCCACGTCGACGCCACACGCGTACACGGCGACTATCACTGGACAAGCAGAAACGCGACTCATCTGAGAACACGACCCTGTGCCATTCCGTCATCCACGTCGATCTAGCCCGGCACCATTCCAAACGTTGGCGCCTATTCGGTGGGGTCAATGGCAGTCTTCTTAGCGGACGGCATGAGTGCAAGCCATTAGCAACCAATCGACGGGAAATGGTTATGGTCGAGATGGAATGATCTAGGGTGTCTTGCACATGTTGCAGGATGGCGGTACAAGTGGCTTGTGGGGCCGCCACTGCTTGTCTAAGGATACGCCGATCCACACGTGCTGATGTCACTCTGGTTGCACCGACATTCCTATAAATTGCCACATTTCCTTGTTCCAACCATCTTCTCCACAGTCGGTGCACCGTGGACGCACCAAGGTGTGTATCAGCTGCGATTTGACGTAGGGACCAACCTGCCCTTTTCAGTCCGATCACCATGCCCCTCGTAAAAGCGTCTGTCTGCTTGAACTGCCTCCGTTTACGATGACCTGGCATTCTCTGTTATTACACGTGTCTTTTGACACGAGAACAAAATTTCTACAATGATTTTCCTTGAAGAAATAACGACACGAATACTGTCCTTTCTGCAAGTTCCTTCCCTTATATCTTACTCCATGTGCGCACGAGTGCTGCGCATTTTACATCATTTGCATAACTCGGTTAGGCCGTCTACCCTGAAATTTGCATAATTTTCTGGCCACTATTTCTTGGTGTTCCATTTTCAATGTCACGCAGTGTATGTGTTCATCTTGTTCTCTCTCATTACTTTTCATATTTCGTTTACATTTAGAACATTTCCATAAAACGTTACAAACACTAAGACCTTTTTTATTTTCAATCTGATGATATTCGTAGCAATCATCACATTTGAAAACTCTATTACACCTTTCACAATTAATTTCATCTCTTTCACATTTTTGTTTTCTAAATCAACTATTACATTTGAGAGGACATTTATGTTGATCACTTCTTTTATAACTAACTTGACAAAATTCAAAATAGTTTTTATTTCCTAAAAATCCTATGATTGTTGTGATTACATTAAAGTGATTTTTATCTTTATATATGTAAATACTTATAGGTTTGTATTTCCCACTGTATATTCTTTCATTAATTTTTCTCTACAAAATATATTGATCTGAATATCTAGAAATTTCTCAAATATTTTTAGTTCTTTTAAACTATAAATTTCTAAAGGAATATCACATAATTCATGGAGTTTTTCAGCTAATGTTTTCTATAAAACTATTCATTTTCATATAACGTATATCATTTTTTGTTAATTCTCTAAAATCAAGTTTATCACTTAAATGTTTAGGATTCTGAACAGCTAACGCTGTTACAATTGATCTAGCTAAACTTATATTATCATTGTGGTTAATTACACAAATACTGCACTTATTAATAATATCATCGTCATTTATAAATTTTCTAAATGCACCACCTCCAGGTAAATCGGTTACAGTAAATTCAAATAAAGTATCTGTAATATCTATATCTCTTTATATTCTATTTTATGATTTAACACATCTAAATATATACCAAATGCTTCACTAGTAGGCATCCATTTTGAAATAAAAGATCTTTCCAATTTGAGATTATATACATTAAGTTGAAACCTTCCTTCAATTTTCCCTATAGCTGTTCTGAACAAATCTTGTAAGATATAATGATTTTTTAAGGCCTTATATTAATACCTTCTACTGTGAAATTCTTTCTATAGGTATTCCATTTCTTTACAAAACGTCCATGTGCTTCTATTAATTTATAATCCGGTTTAAATAGCTCTTTGAGGCTCACTTCTGTCTTAATTCTCTTATTTTTGTGTTCGACGAATTTATCTTTTTAAAATTTTAAATCGAACGTATCGAGTCTTCTTTTTATTTTCTTCCTCAAAAGAGGATATTTAACGAATTTCTTTTTCAAATTATTTATGTATTCAGTAACAGCTAATCAAAAATATCGACTAAAACAGTTTTCTATTCACCTGTCTTTTTCATATATTTTCTAAGTAATTTTATGAGTTCATTTTTTGTTGTATTTTTATACAATATTTAAATATCAGTAGAATTCCTGAGTTTGTTGTATTTCACATTACTCAAAAGTTGCTGCTCTATTTATTAGGAAAAAAAATTAAGAACATATTTCCGAAAGCCTACGCTTATGAAGATTTGAATTTAAATGTCGTTTGAAATGAGAAGGTGTTTATATAATATTTTGACCTTTTTTGATTGTTGATTGTTGTTCCTATGTAAGATCCTGTTGACTTACTGTAGGATTGGTGACTTGTGGTGGTTGATGGCGCAGTCGTAGTTGAATGGTAGGGTTTCACAGGGGAAATAACGAGAGGAAAACCAGGATGGGATTGAATCTAAGACTTCGCGAATAAGGGAGAGAAAGTTTTGAGACTAAATGGGGTACTTTCCTATCACATTATCGGAGAAAATGTTACCTTGGTGAGAGAAGGGATTGGGCACGTCTTGCTCCTAGTCGGGTCGCCTTCCTACTGACTAACTTTGAGTCCGAGATCTTCCTCGTTAACTCTCTATGCCTCTTATTGGTTGAGATCGTCTACGTGGTTACTTTTGGTTGACTGTTAGTTATTCATGTTGAACTGTGATTGGATATTGGTACCTCCATTGTCTTTTCATGATTACCATCCTCCAGGAAGAAGAAGGTTTTAGAACTTATTTTTATGGTTCCTGGGTAGTGACCTTTACTTCCTGGATGATGCAATCCTGGTAATTGCTGTTCTCTCTTTTTCGCGAGGCCTAACTTTTATTAAAACCTTTTGAACGATACATTGCAAAGATTGTGGTGGGATTACATCTTGGTATATACAAATTATGACAGATGCGTCACCTACATGTGAAGAATTCAAAAAGGGGTAGCCTGAAGTGAATTCTGTAAGGGAAAAGTAATTTTGTGGGGGAAAAATTAATTATGGGCACTGTGAGGCTATATACAAGTATCGTAGGTGACTTAAAAAAGATAAAAGAGAATGATGTTGGTGAAATAATTGTTGGGTAGAAGGAAGAGAAATAAAAAAATGATGATGCCCATTCAATTCAACTCGAGGTGGGGAAAACTAAATCGAGGAAATTTTTCTGTTAGGGCTTTTGGAAATCAAAATAAAAATAAAATATATAAAAAATAAAAAAACAAAGTGAGTTTTCATTGAAAAATTAAAAGAAAAAAAAGTGAATTTTCGTGGAAAAAAAATTGTTAGAAAACAAGGTGAGTTTTCGGAAAAAAAAACTTGTTGAGTGGTTGAAAAAGTAAAATTGATTTAAAACATAAAATCAAAAAAGGAGTTGTTATATTAATGGTAAATATTTGATTAAGCATTTGGATTTCAAAAATGAAAAAAAAAATGTAAATGAATGGGGTAAGAGGAAAAAAAAGATCTATGTAGAGAGATTCGCAAAGTCTCTTAGTGATAAAAAGTTACATGCCAATGTATCTAGGTCACGCGGTGAATTCCGAATTTTTTAATTGCCCTCGTAGATTTTTTCTCCCTGTGCGACTTGCGGGTGGAAAAATGATCCTTCCCAGAAGCGCGTTTATATTATGTGTACAGGAGACACGGAAATCTAGTTAACCATAAGTTTTTATTTGTATTTGTTTTAATGTGTTTGGGGTTGTATTGTCTTTCAAGATCTCAAGGCCGAGTGTTTTATATTAATTTGTCCCGAGCCTTAATGCGTTCTAGGGGTTTTTATGCGGTTCCCTAGGGCACTTAGGTCGTGCTCGCCCGATATCCACTTCGTTATCGGGAGGTCGTGACCGGAATCGAATCTTTGAATACAGGGTTCGAGGAGAGTCCTTGACCCTTTTAAAGTGGTTGTTTCTTCCTTTCGGAAGAAACGTAAGTTCGAAGGCTTTACTACTTATTTTTTTAATCTTATCCTATCTTTTAAGTGGTAATGTGCGTGTTTTTTGTTCGTATTTGGCCTTTAGATCTGAATTTTGTGGATAAATTTTAAAAGTTTTTTTTTTGTGAGAAATGTGAAAACTATATTTTATGTGTTTTCAAAGTTTCTAATGTCTGTTGTGTTTGTGTAAGTTTGTGTACGTGTTTTATGTGGGAAACATGTAATGAGTTGTTTGGGAGTGGTTGGAAAAAGAATCGAGATTTTTGTTTGTAATTCATTGGGAGGGGTGTCTTGAGAATTAAATTTGTTTATTAATATAATATTAATATAATTATATTAATTTAATTAAATATGTTTTGTAAGAATCGGGATGTGAACTCATTGTGATTTTGGATCCCAAGCTGAGTGGATGGCATTTGGTGACAGTCAAGATGGCGGACGTCTTGTGTAAATCGCGGGCCAGTGATGACCTCAATCTCCGGGGTCGAATTTAGTACCGGTAACCGGGGGGAGTGAGGGGCCCAATGCAGGGGAACTTTCTAATTAGGTCCCGGCTGGCGCGTCCTAAATGTCCGCTTGGAATTGTCTTCCAGTATATCCAGAACGATAGTCACAATCGCATGGAAGGCACCACCTATATGGAAGATGGCTTCTTGTAATTGGTAAAGTCTCTGGGGCTGTTGGGTATATAGTTCAAGGTAGATTATTATGGTAAATGGGGCGAGGGCGTATGGCATAGTCAGAAGACAGATAAAAAGTAAGAAGTGGAATATGGGAAAGTTGTATATGTTTTCCCATATCTTCTCCATGATTAGATTTATTTGTGGGTCGTGTTGTAAATTGATTGTTTTTGGCGAACTTAGTGGAGGGTTAGTTGTGATTGGATCTATCTGTGGATGGGTGATGTCGCGTTTTTTGTTATTGGCGAGTGGTATAAATCGGGTTTTGGTGAAAATGGTGGGATCTAAAGGAATGAAAGGTTCGCTGTTCGTCGGTTTGATTGTCAATGGTTCAGTTGGAAAAATGTCGGGTGTAAGGGGTTTAAATAGAAACGTGTAATCGTTTCTATGTCGTAGATGGTGTATTTCTGTTATGGGTGGTGTTATGTATTGGATGTTTTCTGTGTATATTTTGAGTTTGTTTACATGGACTGTATCAGTTTCTCTTTGGAGAGGTTGGTTGGGTCTATCGATACGTACCACGTTTGGGGAGATGATCTATAATATGGTGTATGGTCCTGTGAAATATGGGGCAAGTTTCCCTGTGTTGGGGTCGTGATATATCTTAACCAACACCATGTCGCCTACCTCGAAGTGTGGTTGTTTATGTCGTTGGTCATAAACGTTTTTGTCTCGTAGGTGCTTGTTTTGAGTTCTCGTGTGTGCGATCTTCCTAGCTCTGTCGATGTCTGGATAAGGTGTGGTGTGGTCAGAAAGTTCTGGGGGTAGAACGCCAAACATTAGGTAGATGGGCGGAAAACCGGTGATAGAGTGAGGGGTATTATTGTATATAGTGGTAACTCTTTTAACCAACTTGGTCTTTGCGATCTTAGGATTCTTCAAATGTAGTAGCCTAAGTTTTCCTGTAAGGGTGGCGTTTAGGCCATCACATAGACCGTTGGCTTGTGTATTATTGCTGGTGGTGAGAAACGGGTGGATACTCCTGTTAAGCAGGAAGCTCCTAAATCGGCGGAGTGAATGCAGATGCTCTATCCGTAAGAAGGCGTTTCGGGGAGCCATCCTGTAATACTCGTTTGAGCACCTGTTGATAGGTAAAAATGCTGGTGGATTTGGACGGGAACGTCCATGTGTAGCGCGAGAAATGGTCGACTACGACGTGGAGGTATACTTTGGCGTTGCCATATTTGGCAAACCCAGCTATGGTGTCGAGGGATAGTAGGTCAAAGGGTCCTTTGGCTTCTGGAGGTTAACCTAATTTCCCGTAAGTGGGTCCCAGCGGACGCTATGTCAACTGGCAGGTTGGACAGGTTTTAACCTTTTGTGTAATGTCTTTTGACATGCCCTGCCAATAATACTGAGCGGAGATGAGGCTCGTCATCTGTGATATGCCTGGGTGGTTGAATTGGGTGTGTACTGATTGAAGTAATTCGTTGATGAGTGTTTTTGGGATTATGATTTTGGTTACATCTTTGCCGGAAATGGTATGAAGTCCGTTGTGATCAATAGTCAGTTTAGAATCTCCAGATGGGGAAGGCTGATGGCTCTTAATAAGGGGGGGGGCGTCTAAGAAGCCACAGAACGGGCTACGGAATAGGAGGTCCGCCTCATAATGTCGTGCTCCTTTTATGTAACGAACCTCATACTCATAACTCAACAGTCGTAAACTCCATCGAAATAATCTGCCTGACGGGTTTCTGATCGTTTTCAGCCATTGCAATGCGTGATGGTCAGAAAATATGGTAAATTTTCTGCCCATCAAATAGACGCGGAATTTATCCACACTCTCTACGATTGCTAGGCACTCTAATTCAGAGATGGAGTAATTCCGTTCATGTGAACGAAGGGCGCGGCTGAAGTATTGGACTGGGTAGGTCTTTCCATCAGGGTGGACCTGTTTGAGGATGCCCGATATGCCGAGTGTTGAGGCGTCACAGTGCACCTGGCATGGCAGACTTTCCTGATAAAGGTGTAAGATGGGGTGTGTCGTGAGGCTTTCCTTCAGGCTAGTGAACGCTTTCTGACATTTGTCATCGCAGACCCACGTGACATCCTTTTTGAGAAGGTTGTTAAGTGGCGTCCGCAAGCGGGCGTAGTCCGGAATGAATTTGTTATAAACGTTCACAGCGCCTAAGAAGGATTGCAATGTTTTGCGATTGTGTGGTGGTTGAATGGCGTGAATGGTTTCTATGTTTTGTTTGAGTGGTGTGGTGGTTACCAGCAGTAATCGTGCATGTGTCTGAGTGGTGTTTCTGTTGCTTTTTTGTGCGAGTGTCGCGCTTGTTGTGATGTTTACGCGTGTGACGGTGGTGTGATGATGTATGGTCACGTGTGTACTTAGTGTGAGAGTTGTCCTGTTGGATGGACACTGTTTGGGCATTTTTGTGGTGAGTTTGGGCCATTGAGACCTTGTATATTGAGGGCGTATAATAAGAGCAATTGGCCCTAGTGAAAAAGTGGTGTGCGTGCGCGTGTCGTGATCTAGATTGGCATGGTGGAAAGTGGTTTTTGACCAATGGATGCGCGCATCGGGTGCTGTGAGCGGAAGGCTTGTGTGCCATGTGAGCCCTTTGTGACTCCGCGCATTGATATGGTATATGAGCAAAATGGTAGGTGGTAAGGTGCAATGGGGTGGCGAGTTGGAACATAGTGCCTTGGTTAAAGTCTATAGTTATTTTAAATTTTCGGAGGGTATTTATTCCGAGAATTCCAAATGGTAGAGATGCTTTCACCACATTTAAATTCGCATTTTTGATTATTTTTCCTATTGTCAGGGGGAGGCTTATTCGACCTAAGGTCGGTCCAGGACCGTTTATGGCATGTAGGTCTATGGGTTGTTTTTTAAGTTTTAGTTGAGGGAGGTTATTTTTTAACTTTTTATAGAGGTTATGGGGCACTATGTTCAGACTTGTGCCTGTTTCAATTAGGAAAGGGGGTGAGAGTTAATGGGTGATGGACAGTTTGATCGTCAGCTGGCTGACGAAAGATTGGTGTCTTCCTACGTGGTTGGCGAAAGGCTGGGACGTCTCGGGCGGCTTGGGCTTGGTCTTGTGATGGATGTCGGGCTTTTTGTGGATGTTGGGCTGGTTGTGGATGTTGGGCTGGTTGCACCGCCCGCGCTCACGTGTGAAGCTGATTTGTTGCGGCACTCATAGTGCCAATGATGAAGCCGCAGAATTTGTAGTTCGACGGCGGTGCAGGTGCAGTCCACGCACCTGTTCTTTTTGGTGTGCTGGTGTATGGGCAAGACATGTTGGGCGGTTGTTCATCGTGGTGACGCGAAGTTGGTGCGCTGGATCCGTGGATCCGTTGCACCAGTTGGAACCACTCTCCCAGGCTCTCTGGAGGTACCACGCGGACCAAGGGCTGTTCAGAGAGGGGCAATCCCTCTGTCACCATTTCGAGGATTACTTCCTGTGGGAGACCCAGTTGCATGCCCAGAGCTGTCTTCCCTCGGTAGTACTCCTCCAGGCTTGCCTGCCCAGCAAGCTTCATGGCGAAGTACTTGGCGAATGACGCCTCGTTGGATTCCGGGTAGAGATCCAGGAGAGTTTGCCTCACCTGGAAGTAGTTCTGGGTGGCCATTCGGAGTTTCCTGAAGAGCTCCAGGAGTTGGCGCGTTAGGTAGCTACGCAACCTGAGCAACTTTTCGGGGGTGGTAACGAGGGCTTCGTCCATCTTCCAGTCGTAGGCCTGGAAGAATTGGCGGGGGGCGTAGGTTCCATCGAAGGGGGGAATGTCCGTTTCCGCGCGTTGGGTCGACCCCACTTTCGTCAGCGCGGCAGTCAACTAAAGGGTGATCTCGGCTGTGGTGCGTGTCTGTTTTAATTCGGGCACGGAGGTGGTCGCTCCATTCTCTTCTTTCGCGCCTTGCTATCGCTTGTTTTCCATTATATCCTGTCGACTCTCTGTCGGATCCTGTTGTTTACCTGTGTAAGATCCTGTCGACTCCATGTCGGAATCGGTTTCGGTATCATGTCAACTCTCTGTTGGATTGGTGAATTGTGGTGAATCCTATGTCGGATTATGTTGAATTGATGATTGATGGCGCAGTCTTGGTCGAATCGTGGGTTTCCACAGGGGAAATAACGAGCACACCAGGATGATGAAAATACCCATTTGGATTTGATAGGTTTTACACTTTGAGGTAATTCAATAAGGTTCCATACATGATGGTCTTTAAGAGAATGTATTTCCTTATTCATTGCTTGTCTCCATAAAGTTGAGTCTGGATTACTAATAGCTTCTTCATAGGAAGATGGTAGTAAGGCTCCATGAGAAACTTTAAATGCCTCTTCATCTGGTTCATACAAGGTGCGTTCATTAATTTCCAGGACTGGTTAAAAAATAAAATAAATGAAAAAACTAACGAAAAAAATTTTATACAGAGTTAAATATTGGACATTCGACCACACCTGACTGAAAGCACGAGTCTCGTGGCGCACGCGCCGATCTAAAAATAGAACAAAACAACTTCCTTGTAAGGTTCGCATTTCTAATTTTAAAATGGCCATTTTCGAAGAGCAGAGAATCTGCATTAAGTTTTGTTTTTAATTGAGAAAAAGTGCTACTGAGACGTATGAATTAATTAAAGAAGCTTTTGGCGATGCAGCTTTATCCCGTTCAAGAACTTTTGAATGGTGTTCACGCTTCCTAAAAGGTCGGGAAAAGGTAAACGATGATCAGCATACTGGGCTTCCAAGATCATTACGTTGCGAGAAAAACAAGCTCAAAATAAAGGAATTAATTAAATCTAACAGAATAATTTATATTAAAGACTTATCTTCAGAGACTGGACTATCTGTAGGACTGTGTCATCAAATAGTAACAAAAGATTTGGACATGATCCTGACGTCTTCATAATTTGTTCCCCGGATTCTAACAGAGGAAGAAAAGGAGGTTAGAATGGATGTCTGCAAAAACATGGATGAAATGACTCGGACCGATCCAGAATGGATGCAAAAAATCATTACCGGGAATGAGACATGGGTGTATCAGTATGACCCGGAAACCAAACGTCAATCCAGCCAATGAATTGAAAGAGGGGAACCGAAACCCAAAAAGGCAAGATTTACAAAATCCAAAGTCAAGACATTGCTTGTTACACTTTTTGATATTAATGGTTTGGTTCACCATGAATTTATTTCTTTCGGACGTACAATTATCCAAGAGGTTTATTTGGGGATAATGAGGCGTTTAAGGGAGGCAGTGCGCCTTAAAATACCTGAAATATGGCAAAACAATGACTGGATACTTCACGTCGATAATGCGCGGCCGCACACAGCCCATGTTGTTTTGCAGTTCTTGGCCAAGCATTCAACCATACACATCCCTCATCCACCCTATTCCCCTAACTTAGCCCCCAATGATTTTTTTCTCTATCCTAAATTGAAAATGAAGTTAAAAGGAAGGAAATTTGACAACGTTGATATGATACAAGCTGAATCGAAGGCAACCTTGAAGAACCTCTCAAAAAGTGATTTTATCTCCTGCTTCGACAATTGGAAAAAAAGATGGAACAGGTGTATTGAGGCAGGAGGGGCATATTTTGAAAAATATTAAATTAGTTTTTTTATTTGTTTTATTTTTTTCAAAGATACAGAGCAGTCCTGGAAATTAATGAACGCACCTTGTAGGTAGGATCTTTGTCTTCAAAGTGAAGAATATAAAACAGAGAAAGGAAGATTGGTGATAAAATAAGTATGTAAAGAGTGTGGATGGAAAAGATTTAGATTTGCAAAAAAGAAAAAAGAAGAAGAAGAACCTTCAAAAAAAAGATAAAAAACACCCAAAAAAGCCTCGAAGAAATCTACTACAATCCTGAAACAGGATAGAGAGGAATCAACGATCTAGTGAGAAAAACAGGTTATTCTCAAAAGGAAGTGAGTGAATTTCTTCACAAACAAGACGTATACTCGTATACTCTTCATAAACCTATTAAAAAGAAATTTGGAACCAGAAGAGTATATGCACCATATAAAGATTATCAATGGGTGTCTGATTTAGCTTTTATGCAAAAAGATGAAGGTTTTAAATATATATTAACAATTATTGACGCATTCACCAAATATGCTTGGGCTATACCAATAAGAAACAAGACTGGAGACTAAATTACAAATGCCTTCCGTGAGATATTCAAAGAAGGGAAACCGGGAAGACTGCAAACAGATAAGGGCACGGAATTTATCAACATTGTGAGGCAGAACCTTCTAAAGAAACATAATATCGAATGGTTTGCTACACAAAATGTTACAAAAGATAGTATTGTTGAGCGGTTTAATAGGACTTTAAAAGAGTTAATGAATAAATATTCAACACACAATAATACTAGAAAATGGATTGATATTTTACCTTCACTCGCTAAAAATTATAATAATTCCTTCCATACTTCTATAAAAAAATGACCCCTGTTGAAGCAAGTAAACCAGAAAATGAAAATAAGGTATATTTTAATCTTTATATTAATAGAATTAAAAGTTCAAATAAAAAATATAATGTAGGAGATAAGGTTAGAATAATCTATATATATATAAAAATGAATGTCTGTGTGTGTGTGTGTGTGTGTGTGTGTCCTCTATGGATTCAAAAACCATACGTCCAATCGCCGTAAAATTTTGGGATATTATTAGGTGTATCCCCGGAAAGGTTTACGAAAAATAATTTCTTGAATATCTTTAATATCCTTAGAGTTATTTGCAGATTTGTAGCTTTAACTCGCAAGCAGCGCCACCTTGCGACGGAGATAGGCTTAGGTCTGCCCCACCCCGTGAAAGAATGGATCCGTCCGGCCGCCGGCCGACAGTCCAAGTACCCACCGACCAATCAGGGCAGAGTTGGTGACACAGCTGTGCCAAGTTGACAAGAAAAAAAGCCTCGCGGGAGCTTGCCCAAGATGACCTCCGGGAACTTCGTCCAT
The DNA here is from genome assembly GCA_030710605.1 of Cordylochernes scorpioides. NCBI lineage: Eukaryota > Metazoa > Arthropoda > Arachnida > Pseudoscorpiones > Chernetidae > Cordylochernes > Cordylochernes scorpioides. Next base: position 18,859,604 of record CP092875.1, on the reverse strand, counting down.
CTTCCATAAACGACCATGAATTTATTCAACCTTATCGAGTATTTTTCAAGGAACCGGGAATAAATATTTACTAGATAAAACGATGATTTTGTAATGTAGAAAATTAGGAAAGACAAAATTCAGAATGACACGGCACACAGGGACCGGGAAAAAATGATCACTTTATCAGTTTCAAATTACCAAAATATATCTATTTCTTTTTATAAGTTTATAGAGAATTGTTTTAACAAATGTTCGTTAGACAGACCTTTACTCGGGTACCGATTAATATTGATTTTATTCAACTTATCGAGTATTTTTCAAGGGACCGGGAAAAAATGTTCACTTTATCGAGAGATTCGTTAGACAAACCTTTACTCGGGTAAAACACGGGCGAAGCCGGGTACATCCGCTAGTAAAATATAAAGGTCATTTTGATAAAGGATATCTTCCTAATTTTACAAACAAGGTGTTTGAAATAAGTAAAGTTTTGTCTACTGAACCTGTCACATAAAATTAAAGATCAGAATAATGAATATGTAAAAGATGGATTTTATATGGAAGAATTGGTAAAATACGATAAAGAAGATGATTTTTATAAAGTTGAGAAAATAATTAGAGGTAGAACAATAAATTGAAAAAAGGAATATTTTGTTAAATGGTTAGGAAATCCTGATAGATTTAATAGCTGGACTTCAGAAATTAAATATTTATAAAAATAATTTATATATAAATGGAACTTTCTATAATCAACAACGTACAAAATCATCTTAAAATTAGGTTTTTTTGTTCTGGTGAGGAAACAAAAATCATTTTTGAAGATTCCTGTAATCATTTCATTATGAATGTAGATCAATTTACAGAATTTATAAAAAAAATACTAATATACAAGAGATATTTTATACAGCTTTTAACTGTTTATAAAAATATTTCTACATAAATGGATCATCTCATTGAACTCTGTCGATCTAACCAAAGTTTTTTAGATTGGGATTATATTTCTGAAATATTTTGATTTTGATATTTTAACAGATAATAGTGGATATAATTTGTAGAAAAAGAAAATTAACAGAATAATTTATGAGAGAAAATATAGATTATCTTAGATGGCTTTTAATACCACAATAGCAAACACTTTAAGAAACTTTTATGCGTGAGTATCATGATAAGTTTGATCCATATTATGAGGATTTTATTGATTATTATCCAAGAGATAATCTTGTAAAATATCAAACATTATATGAAGATCTTATTACAGAATATTTTACTAATCTGTGGTATATAGATTCTCTTTGTCAATATCAAAAAATACCTGAAAATATATTGAGAGAATATATAAATTATTTGGATTTCTCCATATATATAGTGACGAGATATCAAGATTTAAGTATTTAATTCATTAGAGATTTTAGTGACAAGATTGATTGGTTGTATATTTCAGAATACAAGTTTGAAAAATATCCCGAAGAATTTGTTGTTAAATTTAAAGAAAAGATTTATTGGAATCAACCCAATATACCTTATAGATTTGATTCGGAATTTATAGAGAAAAGTTCACGTTGTTAGACTTGTAAAAATCACTATTAGAAATATTAATAAAATAGTTTCTATCATAGTTAATCTATAAATGCCTGGTTCATTAATAAATATAGTTTGTTTTTGCAAATTTCTATCATAATTTATGGGGGGACGATTTACCCCCCCATTAAAACTTTCGTATGGTACTTTATTTTTAAACGGAACATAAGATTCTTTTTCTTTCTATTTTGATCAAAAAAGGACACAATTTTTCTATTTTTTGTATACTTTTATTTTGTGTGTTTTTTTCTTAAATTTTATTTATTTTTTGTTATTTTTAACTTTTCTTAAAAAAAACCTTTGTTTTTATTTAAAATATCCTTGTTTTTTAATGAATATGGTCAGAAAAGGACAGAAATTGTGTGTGAAAAAGCGCACTTTTGTTTAAAAAAATCGAGTGTTTTGATGCAAAATGAAAAATGTGGTGTGTGTCATGGTGGTACCCATATACTACTAACAAATAAAAAGCTCTAAAAACTTCCGCATAGGATCGCTCAATGCGTGGCGGAGCTTTGATGCAACACGCGTTTGATTTCGCGTTCTTTCAGGAGCAGAACGTCCTGGGCCTCGACAGCTCGACAGCGTCTGACACTTTGCCTCGGATATTGTTGCACCAGGTTGCGGCTTGGCAGACTCTTCAACCTTGATTCTCTCCTGTGCCGGGTCTTGCATCTTACCAGAGCGTGTTTCAACCATCCTACAAATTTATATAAAGGAATAATGAGATAACTCTACTTTAAGTAGCCTCCAGAATAATTTATATATTTCTCACATCAAAGAGAGCAGTGAAGTCACACAGTGTGCCTAGATACAAATGATGATTCTATAATACACATATATTTTGTTTAATAAAATAAATAAATATAAAATATAATTTTGAATTTAAAATATATAAAAAATAATATTACAAATTAAAATAAAATAGGTTGATTAGCCATGATGCAACACTTCCCCCTCTCCATTGGTCGTCACGTCCTCGTGAGTTACCTCATCAATTCTCTCAAAATAGGGTTTGAGTCTTTAGACAATAAATGGGTCTTGGCCAGGATTATCTATCGGCTCAATTAAGTAATTTACGATAGACAGCTTCTTTAATATTCGATATGGGCCAAAATATTTTCTCAATAGTTTTTCACATTTTCCAATTTTCCTGATTGGTGTCCAAACTGCCATTAGATGTCCCGGTTCATAGATTTTCTCATTGTGTTTTTTGTCATAGTTTCTTTTCATTTTTATCTGAGTCTTCTCTGTGTTGTTAATGACTAGCTGTCTCGTCCTTGCAATTTTATCTAAGTAATTTTCTATATATTCGTCGTAATCGTCCATGTTACTGTCTATCGGGATATTCTGGTCGTCTAAGAGGGACATGAGTTCCCTTCCAAACAACAGTGAAAATGGTGAATAGCCTGTGGTTTCTTGAATCGTGGTATTATACGCGTGGGTGATAAAAGGGAGGATTTCGTCCCAGTTCTTCTGGTCTGTGTTCACATACATGCTGATCATATTGATTAAAGTTATATTCAGCCGTTCTGTTAGTCCATTAATCTGGGGATGGTAGCTCGTCGTAAAGCAATGTTTAATTTTGCACATTTTCATAACCTCCTTCATCAAGTTGCTAGTGAATTGTGAACCTCTGTCGCTAATAAGATATCTTGGAGCCTTGTGACGTAAAAATATATTTTGAGTCAAAAGGCGATCCATTGATTAAGATTATATAAAAGGGCGTACCTGGATCTGTAAAGAAAAAACAATTTTATTCTTAAAATATTTCGAGAGATTGCTCCTTCTTTATCAAGTGCAATAAATTGATAAAGAGGGAGCAATCTCTAGAAATATTTTAAGAAAAAAATTGTTTTTTCTTTACAGATCCAGGTACGCCCTTTTATATAATCGTAAAAATATATGTTCGATTAAAAATATAGATACGTCTTTCACTGTTGCTTCTGATACTGCCTTTGCTTCAACATACTTGGTATAATAATCCGTCAACACAATTATCCATTTCCTTCTTATTTTAGTTGATGGCAAGGTAAAAACAATGTCAATTCCTATTCTTTCAATAGGGTAGTTAGCTGAGGTATTAGGTTGTAGTAGCCCAGACGGCAACTGACTTGAATCTTTTCTACTTTGACGAAGATGACAAGTCTTGACAAATTCAGAAACATCTTTCAGTTTTGAAGGCCAATAATATTTATTCCTTATTCGATGTGTGTTTCTGGCGACGCTCAGATGGCCACTCAGCATGTGTTTATGGTATTCCATCATAATTTCTTTCCTTATTTTCTTTTTGACCACCTACAGCCATGCTCTGCCTTCAGGGTTTGGGTTTTTCTTATATAGACACCCATATTCCTCTTTAAAATTCTGTGTAATTGATCTTATGCTTCCTTTAAGGCTTTTCTTAACATTTTCTATTAAGTCATCTTCTTCGTTAACCCTTAGTTACTCGCGCTCACTTTTGAGACATAACTACGAGACGTACTCGCGCTGGGTGTAATACACCCGGTGTTTTAACCTGGTGAAATATCACTTAAAACAAAATAATTTATGAACATTTTTGTATGATACAATTATTTTATTAAAAATTAAGATATTTTAATCGAAAATATAATAATATTTATATTTTAAAATATTTTTAAAACTAAAATGTTTATTTACGCACCGAATCATTTTTTTTTTTCAAATTTGGGATACAATTTTCGAAATATATTTACATACATTGCCTTCTCATTATAATAGAATGTTCTTTACAAACATTCTTTTGGCACTTCTGGCATAGTGTTTTGGTCTTACGGTCTTTTTCATAAGAACAAAGATGGCATCTTTTTTGGGCCTTTGAAAGAGGTTCTGGAATGTCTTCTTCCTAAAATATAAAGCTATTAGAGATAAAATATTCAATTATATTTTGACATAAAACTCACCATAGCTTCTGGTGACTGACCAACATGTTTCCGGACAATACTTCGAAGTGGTTTCGAAAAGGATTTGGTAGTAGACCTGATATGATGATACTCTGTTACCAATTTAAGTGATAGAGATTTTAGGAAATTCTTTCTTCTTTCGTAAATGTTTTGGGGTTGATTTCCATCAAAAAGAAGTTTGTAATTAACTCCAGCAATATTTAAAAGTTCAAAAAATAAACACAGGGGCCATCTTTTGGTAAGTCGTCCCACGGAATAGAGTGACATCTTTTGATCCAATAAGTCCACCCCTCCTTTTGTCATGTTGTAAAAAGTAATCATTTCTGGCTTCTTCTTTTCATTTGTCTCTTCATCAATTGTTGCTGTTGAGTGCATTGTAGATAAAAGAACGACACTTTTGCCTTTTTAGGAGCATATGATACAAGGGAGACATTTTTTTTTAAACCAAAAATTGAGCTAAACACTTGCCCTGCGATATATGTCATAAATTAAGGTGGTATTCATTTTTTGTTCTTTTTGAATAGTTCTACTAAGGTCAATTTATGGTCATTCAAAAGAGCTACTGTAAGAGGATAGCTGGTATACTAATTGTCAGTAGTTATGTTGCGTTTTGACCCGGAGATTGGAAGTACAAGTCTTTCAACTACATTGTTGGGAGAGTTACTTATTTGATAAGGGCCTTCAGGTTGCTTGCCAGCGTATATTTCAAGGTTCAACACATAGCTTTTGCGGGAACAACATAACACATAAGTCTCTGTAATTATTCCATATGCAAATTTTATTCTTAAAGAAAAAATGCAGCATATATGTAGATATGTATTAATATTCTGATAGAAAATTAAATATGTAAAAATGATTGGATGTATATAGAGTGTAAGAGGAGAGTGAAAGTATCTTATTTATAGAAATAAATGGCTTATACCTTATAGTGTTCGTCAAGTGCTATTTTTGTTAGGTAGAGAACACGACAACATGGCGCAGCCGGCAGGATATTCTCTTAGAAGCGGAACCAAGATAGCACTGAAAGAGGAACTTGGAATTGTGGACGGAGGAAAAAGTGACAGCAAAGGTCAAACAGAAACTGATTCAAGTAAAGAAAATCTACTTAAGGATGAGAAGCCAGACATAGCTCCTGGGAGTTCTCAAGTCGAGCTCAACGTCGCTGCACTCGTTACTGTACTAAATATCCAACAGCAGTTGCTTAATAAATTTATAGAGCTGCATCTGGCCACGGGACAGGAGAGGATGGCTAAAATGGAAGTTGAAAGGTTTAATGGAAAGAATGTTGATCCGTTGATTTGGATCCAAAATTATGAAATTATCTGCCAGAATAATAACTGGAAATCTTCTCAAACTAAAGTAAATGGAATGCGTGCATTCTTAGAGGATACCGCCTTGCTTTGGTATGACTGCCAAGATAAAAAAGTAGCAGATGGAGATTGGGAGGAATGGAAGAATGATTTCATTGAGGCGTTTCGCGAGGATCCCATCTCCAGATTTGATAAAGCTGTTAAATGGCAATATCGCAGTGGATCCTATGTAGACTATTTTTATAAAAAAACTGAGGCTACTTCAGCTGGGCTTGCCGGGAGCTTCAGAGAGAATCTTGATAACTGGCATCTTGCACGGCCTACCAGAAGAAATGCAACAACGTTTGGCTGTGATCCCATTCTCCACCACTATGAAATTAAGAAAAGTTCTTGAGAGATGTAGGCCTTCCATTCGCCCATTAGAAAAGCACACTTCCAAAAAACTAGAAAATGAAGTTTGGCCTTTCCCTCCGTCAGAAAGGGTATTATACTTTTCCTGTTCTCCCCTAACTCAATGCTTCCGGTTAATGTTAATGGAGTAAAATTAAATGCATTTTTGGATCCTGGCTCATCTATTGATTTGATTCGAAAAAACACTCTAGAAAGGTATGGCTGGAAAAGTTATCCGGCAAAGACAAAATTAACAACTATAAATCATAATTGCATTTTTGCATCTGAATGTATTGACCTTGAGCTTGGAGCAGATAATCGTAGAATCGAGGTAACTGCAGTAATTCTTGAAGAGATGCCTTTCGAGATTCTGCTAGGAAAGCCAACCATGAAAAATTTCTAAATCCAATGGGATTTTCATTCTGATAACATCAAATGTTTGACCTTGAATGCTAATGAATATACATTTACGATTAATGATGTTCAGGAAAACTTCCCAAGTCTTTGTGAATTTTCTCGGATTAGGGTCCCAAAATTTGAGGTGGACATTTTGTTGAAACCTGATTGCAATGTTATTCGGTCTAAACCATATTCAACGTCTGAATACAAAAGAAAATGGATATCTAATAAAATTAAAGAAATGCTTGACCGGGCATCATTGTTACATCTACCTCAGAGTTTGCATCACCATGCGTACTTGTTCCAAAAAAGGATTCCTCCTTTAGACTCTGTCAGGACTATCGAAGGCTCAATCAGGAAACTCATTTGGATCCCTTTCCCAGCATTGATAGGATTATAGATCGATTTGGGGGTTGCCATTATTTTACAAAAATTGATTTACGAGACGGATTTTGGCAAATAGGACTAACTAGAGAATCCAGAAAATTTTCTGCGTTTGTAACACAAGAAGGTCTGTACGAATTCACGAGGTTACCGTTTGGTTGGAAAAATTATCCTCCCAATTTCCAACGCACAATGACTGAAATATTGGGGGATCTGCTAGATCAAAGAGTAGATGTCTATATTGATGACATCTGTTGTGGTGCACCCACTAAAGAAGAATGTGCAGCCCTACCCTACAAGATTCTAACTAGACTGGCCAAATTTGATATGACCATTAACCTGGAGAAATGTCAGTTTTTCGTTCCTCAAGTGGAGTTACTAGGAAGAATAATAAATGGCGATTTCAAACACATGAGGGATCAGGTGATTGAAAAGGTGAAGAATATGAGGAGGCCTTACAATTTGAAATCCCTACAATGTTTCACTGGCTTAACTGGGCATTTCAGGCCGTATATACCGAATTATGCTATGATAATAAGACCATTGGATGCCTTGAAAAAAAAAGACTCCATTTTTACATGGACAGAAGAATGTGAGGAGTCTTATTTGAAATTACTTACCCTGATTACATCCAACCCGATTTTAAGGATTCCCGATGGTTCCCTTCAATACGAGCTGTCTACCGACGCTTCTTACTATGGAACGGGAGCAGTATTATACCAACGAGATATTACCGAAAAGAAAAACCGACAATTACGAGTAATAAGTTATTATTCATATACGTTTACAAGAGCGGAACAGAATTATTCTGTTACCGAAAAGGAATGTCTTGCTGTGTTGAAAGCAGTTAAACATTTCCGCGCATATTTGGAATGTAAACCTTTCACAGTCCACACCGATCACCGCGCGTTGACTCAACTGCTTTCCTGCGGAAATCTCAGAAACACACTTGCCAGATGGCAACTCTTCCTTAGTTCGTTTGAAATGAATATTAATCGCCGATCCGGAAAAGAATTACAAGATGCCGACGCTTTGTCGAGATTGGCCATTGATTCTCCCACAGATCCAAATGAATTCATATTATGGACGAATCACCGGAGCATTGATCTGAAGCTCGGAGATAACAACAAGTACTTGGTTCCTCCCGAGGATGAGATTCTATCTTGCTCTTATATCACGATGATCCTCTCTCAGGTGGCCACTCTGGGTTTTTGAGAACCTATCATAAATTAAGGCAGCGATTTACATTACATAGCCTCTTGCCCTGTTTGTCAACAGGTCAAGTTTAAATACAAGTACAGACCAAATCATATGAGCTTGCCGCCACAATCACAGGAGCCTTTCCATACTGTGCATTTAGATTATGCCGAAGCTCCAACTAAGGGAGATGCTAGATCAACCTTTTAATAGTAATAGATGAAGCAACAAGATTAGCCCTGGCTAAATCTATAAAACAAGATGGGCGATCATTGATAAATTATTTCGAACAACATGAAAATCTTAAGAAAGTGCGCACTATAATACAGATCAAGGAAAGTCCTTTGTTCACGGAAAATTCCCGGATTGGGCAAAATCTAAAAACATAAGACTGATCACGACAACTCCCTATCATCCAGCTGGAAATGGTCTGGCGGAAAGAACCATAAGAGAAATAAAGACCTTTCTCGCCTGTTACCCTCATTTCAAAGGAGGATGGAAGTCCTGTCTAGAGGGAGCAATTCGGTATCATCACCGCTCTTACAATTCTTATCTGGGTTGCTCGCCTATATTTAAATATACAAAGCAATCTTCACGCTTTCCTGCTGATGATGAGCTTGGTATAAGTTGCCAACTTGAAGAAAAGGAGAGAGACGAAGAACGACAACACCAATATCGTCAACAAAAAAAAATTTACCATAATAGAAAACAAAGAAGATCACCACCTCAGCTAAAAGTTGGAGATTGTGTGCTGGTACGTCATCAAAGGAAAGAAAAATAATGGCACCAGACTGGACCACATGAAGTCTGTCGTGTAAATGAAATGGACGGTCTGGTTAAGTACATAGCATACTATTTCCATAATCGTCAGACCAGAACCGCTCACATATCCACTGTCCAGCCTTTCAACATCCGGACAAAGCGAACCACCGTGGAAATAAAATCATCTCAGGAGTGATGATGGATCTTCGGTGGCGGGTGCTGTAATGATTCCATATGCAAATTTTATTCTTAAAGAAAAAATGCAGCATATATGTAGATATGTATTAATTTTCTGATAGAAAATTAAATATGTAAAAATGATTGGATGTATATAGAGTGTAATAGGAGAGTGAAAGTATCTTATTTATAGTAATAAATGGCTTATACCTTATAGTGCTCGTCAAGTGCTATTTTTGTTAGGTAGAGAACACGACAGTCTCTATGCCATATTTTGCGGGTTTATTGGGAAAGTACTGCTTGAAACTACATCGGCCTTTGAATGGAATAATCTTTTCATCTACTGTCTAATATTCTCCAGGATGTGATACATAGTTTTGCAATTTGTAACGAATTCTTCAAATATTTCTCTAATTGGTGCTATTTTGTCAATTTATTTTCCTATTTCACGTGTGGGCAAATCATCGAAACGCAAACACCTGAGTAAAAAGAGAAATCGCTCGCGATTCATTACAGACCGGAAAATTTTGAATCCGGTTCCATCATCTGCCCATATTTCTTGAAAGGAAAGATGGCAGGCCTTGTTTGTTCCAGAAAGTAACAAAAGTCCAATTTGAGCCCAAATTTCTACATCATTAGTATCTTTTGCATCCCTTTCTCGAGAAAAATTTCCTCGAATTCTTGAGGTCGTGTTACATACTATTTTTTCAATATTTTATTTGTGATAAATTTTCTGCAAGCTCCAACAGCTGTTGTGATGTTCTTTCCATCTCTTTTCGAGAAATTAATTTGTAAAAGCGAATTCTTACCTTTGCCATTCACTGGTCTTCCACCGCGTTGTCTGGTATCTCCCTACATAGAAACTGGGAGTTGAAGATGAACCAAATTCTTCGTTTTCAGATTCCAGCTCGAATTCAGAATCATGGCAACTATATATTTCGGTATTTTCTTCAGAAGATATATCCGATGTTCCACCAACAACTTCAATTTGTATTCAGAATTAGAGAGAGCTGAAGTATCCATGAAATATATTTTTTAAATTAATAGAAAAGGATAGTTTTTGGCGAGCTAGGAATAAAGACAAACAAATAATATATGAATAAAGCCAAAGGAAATACATCCGGATGAATCTGAAACCTAAAATTTATAGGCGAGCTGTCACTCACGGCCTGCAAAAAGTGTTACCTAAACACTCGCGCTGGGTGTAAACCACCCAGCTTATCTGATTACCTAAAAGTTAAATTTATATTTTTATATTCATTGGGCCAATCTATGCTTCACTACAAATAATTAAGCTACCGAGACACTCAAGCTGCTATATTTATTATTTACAGTTTATTTTTACAGTTCAATATCTTACTGGGTGTATTACACCCAGCGCGAGTAATTAAGGGTTAAAAAGGGAATAATGAGATAACTCTACTTTAAGTATTTTTCAGAATAATTTATTTATTTCTCATATCAAAGAGAGCAGTGAAGACACACAGTGTGTGTTGGTTTTTTGTGGGTGTTTAAATGGGAAGATAGGAATCACGTCAATTATATAATCATTAAAATTTTAATGAACATATAAAATTTAAAGAAAGGATATATAAGAGCCACTGTTCTTCTTTTTTCCTTTTTTTTATCTTCATTCAGAGAATATTATTTATAATTGTAAATTTTTCTCATACTTAAAATTTAAAAACAATAAATAATATTTTCAAATATTGAATAAAAATGTTACACAAAATTATAGGCAACATATTTGCAACAAATCCCCCCGTAATTTTGGGGAATATTTTCCATTAATTCAATTAAATTAAAGTTTAAAGTTCAAACATGGTACAGAATAAGAATGTCGGGCTGGTGGCCGACAGGTCGTGACGTCACCGTGACCTCATGGTTGTCTCCCATAATTCAACCCGCCTTCAACATGGCTGCTTCGTTTACAAATAGAATGATTCCAAAGTTTGGAATTTTATGATACACATATGAAATAAAGTTTGAAACACACATATTAAATATATCCAAAATGATCATATTTTATATGATCGAAATTATATTTAATACAATCAAAATATGTCATTTCACAAGTATTTCTTAGTTTATCTTTGGATACAGCTTTTGTGAGAAAGTCTGATAAATTATCAGATGAAGGTGTGTATGATAGAGTATATTTGATAAACTGTATATAGCAATATGTAACTCCACCACAATCTATGCAATGTATTGTCAAAAGATTTAATAAAGGTTTGGCTTCGCGAAAATGGAAATAACAATTAACAGGATTGCATCATCCAGGAAGTAAAGGTCACTAGCCTGGACCCATGAAACTTAAGTTCAAGGACCTTTTTCTTCCTGGAAGATTGCAATCATGGCAACAATGGAGGTACTAAGCCAATCACAGTTAAGCATGACAAATCAACAACCAATCACCTTTAAGCATGACCAACTGATAGCGAATCATCAAAGAGCACGTGGAAGGATCTCCACCAATGAGAATTCGAGAGAGCTAATGACGATAATCTCGGACAAGAAGTTAAAAAGAAGGTAGGTGACCGTGCTAGAAGCGAGGTGTGCTCAACATAGACTCCAACCAAGGTAGTGTCCGCTCCATCATGTGAAAGGCAAAGTACCTCCTCGAGTCACATCACTCTCCCTTTCGCAAAGTCTAGAAAACCACCATTCGACCAAGAATGCGCCATCAATCACCAATCCAATCAAATCCACCCAACTACACAATTCACCAGGATTCAACAGGATTGTTACAGAGAGTCAATAGCAATCCGACAAGGTAAACACCAATCCTACAGAGAGTCGACAGGATCTTACACAACTTGACAGGATCCGACAGAGTCGACAGGATTCAAACGGATTATTACATATATTTATTAACAATCAGCTTTTCATGCAAAAAAAAAATAACAGTTCTAATTATATGATTACTTTTAAGAGAAGTAACTCCAGTTTGGCAAAGGGTAATTGCTGATTGGTTATCACAATTAATTTTTATATTAAAATTAACATTTTTATGATATACTTTTGCAAAAGGTTTCTCAATGAATTATTTCAAATATACACATCTTTTGTAGCAGCTCAATAAAGCATTTATTTCTGAATCACGGTTGATAAATTGTATTGTCTTGTGACTTTGACATCCATGATATGAGACATGATCCTAAATGAGTAGTAATGCCAGTAATATATTTTTCTTTATTTTTTCCATCTTTCCAACTAGCATCACGAAATGCTTTAATGAATGTACCATATTCATTTATATAACATAAGCCTAAACTTTTAGTTCCTTTTAGATATCTGATAATTATTTTTAAGGAAGACATATGAATTTCTCTGGGGTCATTTGAATATGTAGATAGAAGTGTTAAAGGTAAAGCTATATCTGGCCTAGTTCTTACACTCAAATACATTAATGAGCCCAAAATTTCCTGATATTTTTTAATGTCACATTTAGGTGAATTGTCAAATATAGCTAAATTAGTGTTTAAATCGAGTGGTGTTAAAGCATGTTTACACTCCTACATATTGAATTTTATTGAAATTTCAATAACAAATCTATCTTGATTGATGAAATTTTTTTTTTATCCCTAAAGATATCCATACCAAGGAAATGGATGTCTCCAATATTTTCCTTAACAGTAAATTTATTTTTTATTTTAGAGATTGCATTAGACAATATTTTCTCACCTGAATAAATTGCATTTACGTCATCTACATAGATTTCAAGAATTAAGAGTGAATTGTTATTTTGGTAACAAAATACACATTTATCAGCAGAAAATATTTTAAAGCCATTATTTAAAAGATATTGGGTAAAAGTGTTATACCCTATTTTACCTGATTGCTTCAGGCTATATATAGCTTGGTTTAATTTACAAACTAAGCTATTATCACTTACTTCAAATCCTTCAGGTTGTTTCATGTAGATGGTCTCTTCAAGGTTCCCATAGAGGTATGCAGCAACAATGTCAAAACATTTAATGTCATATTGCATGATGGCTGCGAATGCTAGTATGACTCTAAGTGAGTCATTCTTGATGACTGGTGAGAAAATATATTCATAGTCTTGGCCATAGCTCTGTTGGTAGCCTGTTGCAACTAGTCTAGCTTTGTATTTTCTATCTTGTGTTGTTGCATCTTTCTTGATGGTGTAAATCCATTTACTTTTGATTACTTTAGAGCCTTTGGGAAGAGGTTGAAGTGTCCAAATTTATGTTCTCTTTGAGAGCCAAGTTCCTTTTTCATAGCTCCTATCCAATTTTCAGAATCATGTAAATTCATAGCTTCTTTTTAGCAGTTGGGTATGGAATATCCTTGATGAGATGTCTTTAAAACAGTATCACCAGTTTGGTAACTTGAATCAGGTGAGTCATTATCCTTTTCTTCAACATCACTAAAGGAAGGTTCATAATAGAATCCAGGTCCAGGATGATGAGGTCTCAGATCATAATGGTGTTGTTGAGTCGGTGATGAAGCATTTTCTTATAAGATTGCTTCTGTTATAGATGGATGGTAATTTTCCTCAGAATCTTCATCTTTCAAGTTAATTAGGGTATAATTTTGCGTCATCTTATCTTTTTCTTGATTTAAAAGTTCTGATCCTTTTCTTGTTTCAAATAAATTTACATCTCTGGTTTCAGTAATAGAGAAATCTTGGGGGCTACAAATTCTATAGGCTTTTCTATTGTTGGAGTATCCCACAAAAATTGCAGTTTTGGTGATTTTTTCAAATTTTGATCTTTTGTGTTTGGGGTCCACATTTCTGCTAAACAACCAAAGATTTTCAAATTTTCGATTGTTGGCTTTCTTCCTGTAAAAAGCTCTTCTGGAGTGCACCTTTTTTATTGTCTTGTATGTGAATGCATTCATGGCTTCAGCCCAAAAAATTGCTGGCAGTTCTGCTTCTATCAAGAGTGCTCTGGTGCCTTCTATAAGATATCTGTTTGCTCTCTTTGATCTTCCATTTTGTTCCGGACAATAGAAAGTTGTTTTCTGGTGTTCAATACCCTTGGTTGTAAAGTATGATTCTAGATTAGAATTGACAAATTCCAGGCCATTATCACTTCTTATTGATTTTACTTTTCTTTCTGAAGAATTTTCAATTCTTTCTATGAAATTCTTGATGGCATCTGGAGTGTCAGATTTAGATTTAGAAAAGTTTGTAAATATTTTTCTTGAATAATCATCCACTATTGTTAGAATGTATTTTGCTTTGCCAATTGAGATTGGTTGTATAGGGCTAATGAGATCAACATGTAGGAGATCAAGAGATTGGGATGATTGATCAAATTTGACTTATTTAAAAGGTTTTCTGGTGAATTTTGCTTGGGTGCATGTTACACAATTCAGATCTTTTCTTGTATTGTAGTTTAATTTGTGTACATCACTGTGCATCCCAAAATATATTGGGATAGCTTGGTTCATCAGTGATGACCCTCCCAGCGGTTTGGTCAAATTGATCTACCAAACCGCTGCCTAAATACCATTCCACCCTTCGGTGTAGCATATATAATTAGAATGATCCAATACAGTATAAGAGCTCTATAGAAGCGGTCTGGTGGATTAAAATTGGCGAAACCGCCGTAAGGGTTCACCACTGATGAGCCAAGCCCTCCCAATATATTTTTTCATTGCAGAAGGGACATTAGACCTGTAATTGATGTGTGAAATGAATATTCGCATTTTATATTTTTCATTTGCTATAGATAGCATAACGCTGAAGAAAGGGATTCGTTTATCTCTTTGATAATGTTGTGATTGCCATTCGCCGCCTGCCACAAAGGGAAGAAACCGAGGTGGACAGCCTATTAGGAAAGACTGAAAGGCACTTCGATGTTTTTATCGGGTTTTCAGCGAATCCTCGAAGTTTCAAATATCTGTGTTAATCTGCCAGAATAATCGAGTAGGAGTTTGATCTGTATTATTTTCAAAGCGCATGATGGTCCGGGCATAATCGGATATAAGTATATAGTTTCATCTACGACGCACTACTCTTTATCAGTCGACTGCGTTCTAACCTGTCTACCATCATGCCGGAGTGTAAAGCTTATGCTAATAAGGAGTAATTTCCGTCCTGAAACATCGGCAGTCTAGCTAGTCTCCATCGCATCAAATATACCGAGGATTCTAGATCTCCAAACTCCGCCCTAACTGCCTGCCGCCACTCTTCGTGAAGTAGTTCGAGCTGATTTTCCAGAAGGTCGACGCGACAGTTAGAATCGATGGATTCTACAGACGTACAAATTACGCACAGCCCTTGGGTAGGATTGTACCTCTACCGCTGTCTTTTTTCCATCTTCACAGTTCCCTTATACCTCATTTTGAGAGAATTTCTAGGAGGAGGAAACAACTTGGTCTACGCCGATGAAATTCTTCTACAGATTCACAAATATTGTCAATTTGAAAAATTCAAGACGATCGTATGTCTGTGGTCAGTCACGAGCCCATACCACCTAACCCTTCCTTGCCTACATGTCTTCCGTAATAATTGAGTCATTGTTGAGGAATATCGTCACTGGCTCAGTCACCAGACTCGGACAAGGCAATCTGGCGGGTCTTGGTGTTCAAACATCTCCGAGAGGTCTTTAATTTGAAGTTCAAGTATCTGATGGCGCAAATTGATAGCGGCAGCACCCACCCGACTTCTGCAATTGGAGAAATCGTCGACTGATATGCGGCATTAAAAACTGTTGAAGCATTTATAAATCCCGTCTTATCTAGGAGCTCAGCGGGTGATTCAACCAAACTGGACGCAATCTCGCAGGTCCATTCAGGGTAATTTAGGGTAGCCAAGGATTTACACGCCTGAAAATAAATAGGCGTCCTGATGCAAGAGTCAGATGCTCAATTACATTGTTTGTCACGTAAACAGCCTTCTATAAACGTTGTTTGGACGTAGAACTTGGGGGTTGACTTTGAAGGCAGCAATCATGCCATGTAATCTGATCCACTTTCCGAGGATGAAAACACCTAGAGCAATGACGCAGGCAAGGCATAAATACTTTGTGGCCATAGCTGCCGCCATTGTAGGTATTTAATCTGAATAAATAGGAACGTCCGGGGTGAAAACATTACTCTCTGAAGGAAAATATGTTACTTCGTGAACTTTCGAAAAGTTTTGCAGCTCGAAGCTCCTGTGATAAAAGCTAATTTCTTGCTTGTTGAGGCACGCAATGCTAGGGCGCATTCTGGTTTTAAATCTAATTTCGGGATCAGCTTGTACAGAAAGATGTATCCCATTCCAATTTAAAAGTTTGGTAACTATATGATATAGGTTAAATTGTAATTGTTATGGTTAATTGGGAATTGTTGACGCAGATGAAAAATAAATACCTGCGGTGTTTTTTAATAGTAGTCGAGGTGAAATTAGTGAAGGATGCTTACATGATGTAGGAGTCAGGAGCAAGGTCCTGCAGGAAAGAAGTCCGAGGTCCATCAAAGTAAGACCTGACAGGGGAATCTGGCACTAACGATTGAATCCGTGGGTTTTTATAGTAGTCTAAAGACCGAGAAATATGACCTCCGAGTCAGAAAATTGAGTAGCCGATTTAACGAATTAACTGTAAGAAGGTGAAATGACTGGTCCGAAAACGTGGTCTCGCGAGAGAGAGAGGTGCGCTTATTTATATTCGGAACTCCTCTTTATACAATTCTCACACAAAAAGATAATTTTTACACAAAACTTCAGTATAGGATGCGCTGATTCATGACATACTACATAAATGTATGAGCGCTTAGTATGATTAAATCACTTTATCAGCGGGGGCGGTATCATGGTGAAATATTCAAGCCTTACTTTATAATTTATTAAATAAATAATATTCTTGAAAATGAGACTATTGTGAATTCCTGAAGCGCCGAGAACAAATCAAAAATTAAAAATGTACTAATTAAAATTGAATTTATTGTAAACCATTTTTAATTCAATGTTAATATTCTAAAAGAGAGTGAAGCTTTTTTAGCTTAATATAATCAATTGATATTAAAAGAACCAAGTAACGCACACTATATAGAGTGATCATTCACGTTTATCAATATCTAGATCAACTCACGCTCGCGCGGAAAGACCTATTTCTGTTTCTTGTTCATGAATTTGATATACAGGGTGATCCAAAAGTCTTACACAACTTTGAAAATTAATCACTCAGCGAATATTTGCGATGGATCATTGCGGTAACACCATCGTGTTCCGAATGTAATGGGATTTTAGGGAAAATAATGAAAAATTCGAAATTAATTTTAGCTACAATTTTATTCGCTAGATGGCTCTCTACCAGAATCAGAGATTCAGCTGCCAAATTGTTTGATAAATTGAAAAATATAACTGATCGACACGTATTTTTCCTTTTTGAATACCAGGAAAGAACCCTAATAATATCAAAAGATAAATTAATAAAATACCATTTCGCCAAAAGTAGAAGAATTGTACGACGATTTTGTAAAATAGGTAAAGGCAAATTAAAACATGTAGAAATAAAAATATATATATATATTAGATGCGGTTTTATTAAATAGATTGAATGTTTGAAAAACACTGCTGGAATCAATACACGATTTTTTGAAATGTTAACCAAAAACTATGATGGCACTACTAATAGGATTTCTTGCTATTAGAAATGTGTTGTTT
This sequence comes from Cordylochernes scorpioides, assembly GCA_030710605.1. Lineage (NCBI taxonomy): Eukaryota > Metazoa > Arthropoda > Arachnida > Pseudoscorpiones > Chernetidae > Cordylochernes > Cordylochernes scorpioides. Next base: position 18,841,881 of record CP092875.1, on the reverse strand, counting down.
ATTGTCAAATTGACGACACTTAACTATTTAATTGGAAATTTGTCTTGATCCAACAAATGAAATAAAGAGGGAATTGACATCATCTATTAGTGTTACTTTATTCCGAATATCCTATAGGCTAGTCAAATGTTATCATTGCTTATTGTACTGTACACAAAATTTTAAAAATGTGTACCCTCAAATAAAAATCATTTTTAGATTGACCTTTTGTGTTGATTAACGTGGTAGTAAAATTATTTTGTATTATTTTTTTAGCACAATTTATAATGTTAGGGGTGTACAGAAATATTCCTTATGCTATTTCTTCTAATGAGCGAAAAGCGATAAACTAAACATAAGGGATAAAATTGTGTGTACCGGTGTTATTCGAGAGGTTATAACACTTTGGTCTGAACGACATAATATAAGATGTGAGCGAATGACAAGCAAAAAAATTACTGTTAAAAAAAAAGGTTTAGATGTGAAGAGAGCATTTATTATCTCCATAACCCAGCATGTACGCCATAGACAAAAATCGCAAGGCGTCAATTCTGGTGATCTTGGAGGCCATTGGTGTATAAAGTGGCGACTTATCACACGATCTTCACCGAAGGTATTCTTCAGCAATTGCTTGGCACCGCGGGCGATATGAGGATGCCCTCCATCTTGCATGAATGTTATTTCGCTTAGTGCTTGTCTGTCCTGCAATATGGGAATAACCTTTTTTTTCTCAAAAGTTGAACATAACGTTCACCAGTTACGGAAACGGTTTTAAAAGTTCTTCCATTGATTTCTTCAAAGAAAAATGGCCCAATATTAATAATAATAAAAAAAGAAGTTAACCCACACCAAACTAACTCTGGGCTGATGAAATGACATTTCTGTATAAACCCTTGGGTTTTCTGTTGCCCAAATGAGGCTGTTTTGAGTGTTAACTTATCCGTTTAGAAGAAAGTGAGCTTCATCTGTTTTAAGAACATTCGACAGCCAGTTTTATTAATATTAATTTGCCGGAAAAACCATGCGGCGAATTCTTGAGGCTACTTAAAATCGCCGACTTTTAGCTTGTAAAATCTTTGAATTTTGTTTGGGTATTTTTAAAGAAGTGCTCCCCAAACTGTTCCATAAGAAATCCCCGTTTGTCTATAAACTTGTCGGGCACGTACTTCTCCATACATGGATAACGTTTCAATAGCTTCATCATTCTGCGAAACCGTAACAGCCACTGACTTGTATGACGATGGTCTTCCACTTCGAGATTGCTTCCAGAGATTTCCAGTCTTCTCAAAAAATTTTTTATTCGCCTTGGAGAGTTTCAACTCATGGGTTCTTTACCGCTTTGAATACCTTTAAAGGTGCGAAATGCTCGTAAAGCTTCAGCGGCAGATTCTGAAATGCAAAAAAAAGAAAATTCACCTAGAGTACTTTATCCTGTAGTGACGGCATTCCAGAGTAAACTGAATTATCAGAAATAGATAAATATGTTTCATGTGAATTGAAATAAATATAATTGATACTGATAGAGAGTTCAATTTAAAAATTAGAAATTTTTTATCCTCGAAATTTAAATCGCTGAGAGGATTCCAGCAAACCGCATCTAAAATATTTTTTTTTTCTACATGTTTTAAATAGCATTTACTAATTTTACATATATCCGATTGCATTCAAATATCGTCATCCACTTCTCATACTTTTGGCAAAAAATGGCGTTTTATTAATTTATCATTTGATATTATCAGGGTTCTTTCCTAGTATTCATGGTAGAGCGCAATCTAGCGAATAAAATCGTAACTAAAATCAATTTCGAATTTTTAATTTTTTTCCTTAAAAGATCCCATTGAATTCTGAAAACAATTTTGTTTACCGCATTACCTTATCGCAAATATCCGCGGAGTTATTAATTTTCAAAGTTATGCAAGACTTTTGGAACACCCTGTATATCGCCCAAATAGAACAGGCGTTACTTTATTCGATGACATCAAGATATTTTCACCTGTAGTATTTTCCACGATAATTCTGCAAGCGCATTTAGCTTTTGTGGCTCGATGATGAATTGAATCCTATATACGTATTTCTAGAAAAGATTGTACGTATATTATAAAATAACGGTATTATTCAAAAAACGCAATATAGTATATTAATATTTAAAATTCTATTTGCTCATCTCTCTTTTAAATTTAAAATTCAACCATCTAATACGCGATGAACAGAGAGAACCTTGCGATGAATATATTTAAAATATTCAATTTTGGCTTTAAATTAGAAATATGAAATGCAATTTACTTACAACGCATGAAATATTAAATTCAAACGAAGAAAAAACATTTTGTAAGAAGCGATCTTATTTAAAATATGAATCGATTCTATTGAAGTTGCATTTTTACGATGCAATATCTTCCTAGTTACGGTGGTCGAGAATAAATGCTAGTTATTTAAAATCCAAATAACCTTTGAAATTTACGAGGGCCATCCAATAAATAAGTTTCCCTATTTTTTTAACAAATAAACAACATTATTTACAATTATGCAGTTATTTTATTTTCATTATACAACTCATAGACTACTGTTGTACCAAGCCATGTCCTGTGTTCGTAGCCAGTGGTTCGCCTCCGCCTGCACTTCGTCATCATTCGCAAAATGCTTGCCTCCAAGGTGCAACTTGAGTGCTGGAAAAATATGGAAGTCGCTCGAGGCAAGATCCGGAGAATAAGGTGAATGTGTGAAAATTTCCCATTTGAAGTTTTCCAGTAACGTTTGGGTCGTTCGAGCTGCGTGAGGGCGAGCATTTTCATGAACGAGTAACACTTTTGAGACAAAATTCCAGGACGTTTCCGTTTTATTGAAGCTCTGAGTTTAGTGAGGACTTCGCAGTACCTCGCAGCGTTAACCGTAGTGTTGGGGGTAGGTAGTCAACGAATAAAACACCCTTACAGTCCCAAAAGACGATAGCCATAACTTTGCCTGCAGAGATTGTGACCTTCGCCTTTTTGGTGCACTTTCCTCAGGCTTCTTCCACACCATGCTTTGTCGTTTTGTTTCTGGAGTTGAATGATGCACCAAGCTTACATCTCCAGTGACAATACGGGAAAACAGTTGATATCCATCTCTTCGATGCATTTCCAGGAAAGCTCGGGCTACCTCCATCTGTTGTTGCTTGTGATTTTCCTAGAGCAAACGCGGGACCCGTCTTGTGCAAACTTTGCGAAAATTAAGAGCGTCCAATTTCGATTCCAGGAGGCATTCGAATCATTATTTCGTCAATGGTGACGCGGCGATCTGCTTCCACCACATTCCGAACAGCAGCAACGGCTGCATTGTCTGTAGCAGTAACGGGCCTGCCGCTTCGCTCGTCATCATGCACGTTTCGCCGTCCTTCCAAGAACCATGAACGCCATCGGCGAACCATTTGGATGATCATACATCCTTCACCATACACTGACACTAAATTGCGATGAATATTGACCGCAGTTTCATTTTTCGCCGTGAAAAAACGAATTACAGAACGGAGTTCGCAAGTGGACACGTTCACCAGTGGTAGCTCCATGGAAACTGAAGCGCTACGAACTTTCGCGTACGAGTAGCGTGAATTTGAGGGTCACGCGCATCCAACGCATCCTAGTGACCATTTCTTACACTAATAACCAATTTTTACAACGTTTCGTTCGCAAAAAAAAAAAATATAGGTAACTTATTTTTTGGGGATGGCCCTCGCACATTGAGATTATAAAAGACATTTATAGCCCTATACTTTCACCCAAGGATTTTATTTCTTTCGACCGGCTGTATTATGTTCTACACTGATTACCTATCTGCTGTTCCCAGTATATGTAGCCGCTTTAATATTAGAAAGGTCCTTTAATAGAACTTATTAAGTGACAATATCTGGCCTATATTATTGAATAATTAAATTTTCGGCGTTCATTTGATGTAATACTGATACCTGACAGTCGCCATATTACATTGTCAGTTACATGAGGAAGAACTAATGCGCCGCATTGTTTCTACCCTGTTCAAACATATACAAGCAAATGTGACCAAACTATACTTTCCCTTATTGGGAATTATTTCTTTATAATCCTCCTATTTAGGCATTCAGTCTTTGTAACGCCAATGTGTTCGAAACGCATATGTATTTTATGTTTCTGTATTTAAAAGATACATTTAGTAAACAGCTTTTAAATAAAACCTCATTGGAATATTAATTAAAGACTAATGGAAATTTTTCACTTTTTTACCAGAAAAACGTATTCAATTATTAGGAAATTCCATATGTAAATACAAGGGTCGGTCAATAGATGTAAACGCTGACCTATAGAAAAAATTTCAAATGACTCATGATCATAAACAAAGTGTGTCCTCTGATTAAATAAACATTACTTTTTTCATATCTGCAAATATAATTAATCTATCCTTTGTAAATATTGAGATATGCAGCCTGAAGTGAATGCAGGTATCTGAAAACGGTCAGTGATGGTGTTCCTGTTTAAGTCCTGAGACTTCTAAACTACTGTAATTTACTTGAAGTCAAAGTTTGGGTATGACAACGAATCAGAAGATAGACGAACAATACAAAGATGACAATTGAAAATTATCCCGCATGCGTTTCTTTTGAAAGAAAAATCCAAATTTATTTCAAGGAGAAATAACGATTATTTCTAACCTTAGGGATGAGGTATGAAAGGATGAATTGTTAAGAGTAATGATAAAAGGAAAAATAAAAGTGTACAGGGATGGGAATCGAACCCACAGTGTTCCGCTCACCGGGCAGATGCCATGTCCACTAGGCTACCCTGGACATATTTTCCGTTCGTAAATAAAACATGAATTAATTTATAATACAATATAATATAATGCGGCTTGTGATTGTAAAAAGACAATTGAAAATTATCCCGCACGCGTTTCTTCTGAACGAAAAATCCAAATTTATTTCAAGGATAAATAACAATTATTTCTAACCTTAGGGAGGAGGTATGAAAGGATGAATTGTGAAGAGTAATGATAAACGGAAAAATAAAAGTGTCCAGGGATGGGAATCGAACCCACAGTGTTCCGCTCACCGGGCAGATGCCATGTCCACTAGGCTACCCTGGACATATTTTCCGTTCGTAAATAATACATAAATTAATTTATAATACAATATAATATAATGGGGCTTGTGATTGTAAAACGAAAATTGAAAATTTTCCCGCACGCGTTTCTTTTGAACGAAAAATCCAAATTTATTTCAAGGAGAAATAACGATTATTCCTAACCTTAGGGATGAGGTATTAAAGGATGAATTGTGAAGAGTAATGATAAACGTAAAAATAAAAGTGTCCAGGGATGGGATTCGAACTCACAGTGTTCCGCTTACCGGGCAGATGCCATGTCCACTAGGCTACCCTGGACATATTTTTCCGTTCGTAAAGGTTAGAAATAATCGTTATTTCCCCTTGAAATAAATTCGAATTTTTCGTTCAAAAGAAACGCATGCGGGAAAATTTTCAATTTTCGTTTTACAATCACAAGCCGCATTATATTATATTGTATTATAAATTACTTTATGCATTATTTACGAACGGAAAATATGTCCAGGAACCCCTAGTGGACATGGCATCTGCCCGGTAAGCGGAACACTGTGAGTTCGAATCCCATCCCTTGGCACTTTTATTTTTCCGTTTATCATTACTCTTCACAATTCATCCTTTCATACCTAATCCCTATGGTTAGAAATAATCGTTATTTCTCCTTTAAATAAATTTGTATATTTCGTTCAAAAGAAACGTATGCGGGATAATTTTCAATTGTCGTTTTACAATCACAAGCCGCATTATATTATATTGTAATACAAAGATGGATTCAGCACTTCCAGAATTGTGAATTTGATATTACCGATAAAGAAAGGCCAGGTAGACCTCTATAGTGACGGACCAAAATTTGGCTCTAGCGGAGAAATTGATTCAGAATAACTGAACAATGTTGACTTTTCAATTATTGTAAAATGTTCCTTGTCTCTAAAAAAGTGTTTATAAACCTATTGATGATATTTTATATCAAAAATTAAGTTTAAAATGAGTGCCAAAATTTCTAACACGAGAAATGATGCAAATTCGGAAAGACAGTTGTTAAATCTCATGAAGACTTTTTCTGGAGAACCTTCTCGTGTGTCTGAAGGTGTGATAATATGTGACGAGACTTGGATTTATTAATATGATTACTCTTCAAAGCGCCAATCAATGCAATGAACCCATAAAACATCGCCAATAAATAAATATTATGACAAAAGTATGATCTCTGTCTTTTGAGACTAAGGATGACTGATATTGATGCACACTCTTGAAATAAGTTCTTCTATAAGCAAGAAAAGGTATTATAAATCATTAGATAACATATGATATATAATTGAAACAAAAAGACCCAACTTAAAAAAAACACCCAAATTATATTTCATCAGAATAATGCGTGACCGTACCTGACTTTGATGAAGATTGTAGGGTATGGCTGGACTTTAATGCCTCACTCTGCATACATCCCTGACTATTCAAATACGCACGTAAAATTAATTAGATATTAAAGAAATTCTATAAACACATTTATACACATTCTTTAATATTAAAAATAGGTATATTTAAAATTTAAATATAACATTTATTTTATATATAAAGTGTTCTGTCCGAGAAGATTTGAAGGACTCAACTAGGGCTAAGAAGGAAACAAAGTTGAAAATTAGAGTGAATAATATGCCGTTGTGTTAGTGAGATCATTATGTGTTGAGAATAAGAGCAGGAATTGTTGAATGCATGGACAACTCTGAATTTAATTTTATTATTAACATAATTATCACATTGCTATAGGGCCTCTTACAACGTGGCTGGAGGGTATTGTTCTTTCTTAAAGCTTCTTCAGTTGGAACGGCTGAAAGGTGTGTTCTTAAATATTCTCTAAAAAAGAAAAAAATACATAATCTTCTGAAAGATAAACCTAAACTCACATGATCGGGTGATTGTGTAAAATTCGCGTGTCTCGGGATACAACATTGTATAGGCCCTTGGATAAAAGGATATTAAACTGGCGAAACCGCTTGAAACGTTCCCCACTGATGAACCAGACCCTCTCGAATAATAATTGCATCGCAGAGAGAAGAGTGGGGAGTTGTTTCATTATGTAAAAATGCGTTGGTTTTAGATTACAAAGGTTTTTTAAGTGAATAGGAAAGTTATAGGAGAGCAATTTCGATTTCTGTTGTAAGGTTGGATTGCAATGGTGCATGTATTTGTGGATAGCACCGATACCGCGTCATCTTAGAAATATATTTATACAATTTCAGAATCTTGTGTGTGTCCATTAGAAATAGTTTGTACCAAGAATTTATCTCAAACGCTCTCAGTAGGAATAGAACAGCCAAATCCAGTTGTATAGCGATTTAGAAATAATAAACCTTTAAATTGTTCGGGGGATAACCTTCGATGAATATATGAATCAGAGACTTCTTAATTTTATATTTGTTACCGCAAAGTAAAATATGTAGAAAAAAGGTTTTAAACTAAATACTATTCATTTCCAAAGGTGTTAACTTCAATATAACACATTATATGGATATTCTTCATATTTTCTTCGTTCTGATTAACCCTCTTGAATTGTCTGCAGTCTACTCCGTAGCCCCCCTATAGTTGAATAGATTTATAATAGAGATATGGGTAGAACTATATTAAACTGCTAATGAAAAAAATATATACTAGAATATATTTGAGCAAATAATATTATGTTAATATACAAATCATCGAGAAATAAACCTTTTTATCACCTTCACACTTTTCTCGTAAAATAACATGTTTCTGTCATTCAAAATACCCTCCACCTGTGAGCACTCAAACCTTCGAACGTCTAAGCCAGGGGTCTGCAAACTTATGAGTCGTGAAGAGTCAATAATTGCAATTTACAAAATATCGAAGTCTTCAAAGAGCCACAAAACATTTCTTGCCAAAAATAAATAGTACTCGCATAAATAATAGTTGCGTATGGAACTATATAAAGAGCCGAGCGTCAGATCCAAAGAGCCGCATGTGGCTCTCGAGTCGCTGTTTGCCGATCCCTGGTCTACGCCAATCGACAAGTGCCAAGGATTATTTCTACTACTTTGTTAATGTCAGGTTTCCGAGAATCGTATTTAGGATGACGTCTTCTGCATTTATACCGTGACCTCTGATTGTGTTCAAAGGTTTCAGCCTAAAGGATTTCAATCAGAACTTCCAGAAGGACATCCATAATTAGAGATCAAATCACGAACATTGATTCAGCAACAACTGTTGTTTGATTCTTCCTTTGGGAGGAGGCTGAATCCTGTTGATGCTCTGAATGTTTACATTTCTACATGGTATTGGTCAAGTTTTTTTTTTTTTTAATATTGTCATCCTGATTATTTTCCGTATCTGTCTTCACAGAAAGGGAAGATGGTTTTGCAATATCACCCAAACCACCAACGACGCAAGGTAATGACCACACTTGAATCTTTGTAGCAATCAATAACATTTTCTTAGATGTTTACACATACATCCTTTCATAATTTTATCTCAAACTATCCCAGACTTTAAAATTTTTCATCGTTCGAAATTAATTTTCAACAATACACTGTATGGGAAGGAGACATAATCTTTGATTGAGTGTAATGCCCATAGTTCATTCAAAGTACCTTCTCAAAGAGATCAGCTTCAGTAGCGTTATAAAAGTAAAACAGTCCAAAGCAATATTATAGCGGTATGGTATATTAAGTTGGCGAAAACGCTGGTTTCGATTAACCAGGCGCTCCCTTTAATTTATCATTTCAGTAAGGGCAGCATAAAATATTTTATTTTGAAAATAAATAATATGCGTGGGTCAGAAATAGTTTAAATATCTTATAACTAAACCCCCTTTACAGTATGATATGGTGTGGTTGCCACACGTTTCTTCAGCGAGCGCGCGGACAAAGCTTCAACATACATACGGTTGTAGTGTGGCGACCTCACTACGCCTCGGCAAGCGCGAGCTGAAAGAACACACTACGCATGAGCGCGGGCGGCAACCGGGACTCTCTGGCCACACGCGTCGTCAACAAGGCTTGCTTCCAACGGTCGTTACTTTTTCTCTTTTCTCTTCTGGCTTTAAATAAATAAATTTATTTTATAAGAAATAATTATAATTTTATCAGCGACCACACTTTGCTTCAGAGAGTGCGAACTGGGAAAAAGCTCCACTAAACATACGGGCAGTAATGCGACGGCCTCGGCAACCGCGAGCGGCAAACTGACTACGCATGCGCGGGGGCATACGGGACTCTCTGGCCACGCGCGTCATCAACAACAAGGCTTGTGGAAAAGCCGCTGATACAATTATAATTATTTTTTTATAAAATAAATGTATTTATTCAAGGCCAGAAATATATAAAGATAAAAGAAGTAACGGCCGTTGGAAGCAAGCCTTGTTGTTGGCGAAGCGCGTGGCCAGAGGCCGTCACACTACTGCCCGTAAGTTTAGTGAAGCTTTGTCCGAGTTCACGGTCGCTAAAGCAAAGTGTGGTCGCCACATATATATATTGTCGCGGAGATAAATAAAGCAAGGGGAAGTTGGGGATAATTAATTTATTATAAGGGAGAGATAGAGTGTACAACTCACCCCAAGACAGAGTTAATCCTAATGAGGGATGTCAGCTCCCCCGCCGGCCAGATTCCGCGAACCCCTCACCCCCCCGGTGTCCAGGGATGATTGACAGGCGTCCCATGGGGCCTGTTCACCAACTTCTTTCTGGCTGGTTTTCTTCTTGCTCACTCTTCAACCTAGAGGTATAGTCAGCGCAGAGGTCTTCTCCTAAAATGAAGCGGGCTTTCCTGGTCTAAACTATGTGAAAGCACTAGTCTCACAAAAGCTCAACTCAACCCATATTTTATTTCCAACCACACTATATATACAATAAATTCACACACGTGTCCAAGCATTCCTGGTCAAATATGATATAAACATATATACACAGAGTTACATTAAAATAATAATAATAAACTCTAACATTCCTCCCCGAGTTGATGGACCACATCAAGTTCCGGAGGGGCCACCGAAAGCAGCACCAGCTTCACCAAGGGTCTTCGGAGCATTCCAACCGATGTCCGCACCGAAACAACCCGCACCAGGCCGTCCTTCCCAGGATGTGTCTCCACCACTCTGCCCATAAGCCACTTTGCTGGGGGCATTCTTTCCTCTTTTATCAATACTAACGTATTGATGTCGACTTTGGGAGAGATGGTCTTCCACTTATTGCGCTGTTGCAAGTTATTCAAGTAGTCCCTTGACCATCTTTTCCACAGATGTTGCAAGACCCTCTGAACCAACTGCCATCTTGTTAGGAGATGATTCTCTACCAATAATAGGTCATCTTCCGGGACACAAGAGGATGGTTCAGTCAGCAAGATATGGGCGGGAGTTAATACCCCTTGATCATTAGGATCATTACTCATTGGGTACAAAGGTCTCGAATTCAAACAAGATTCGATTTGGACTAGAACGGTCAGCAGTTCTTCATATATCAACAAATTGTTCCCAATAATTCGCCTCGTATGATACTTCAAAGCCTTGACCCCAGCTTCCCAAAGACCACCGAAATGGGGGGCTCCTGGAGGGTTGAACTTCCACTCAGTTCCATCATTAGCTAACACGGCAGCTAGTTCTTTTAATTGATTTTGAGCCAGATAGAAACATGAACGTAATTGTCGTGCAGCTCCCACGAAATTTGTTCCTTGATCGCTATATAGCCGAGTGCAATGTCCTCTTCGTGCTACAAATCGCTTAAAAGCCTACATGAAGGTGGGTGTAGAGGCATCTGTGACCAATTCAAGATGTACGGCTCGGGTCACAAAGCACACAAATAGACAGATGTAGCCCTTTTCAGTCTTTCGGCCTCTACCCTTGAACAATCGAAGTTTCACAGGTCCAGCATAATCTACACCACTGATTTAGAAGGGTTTACCCGGTGTTAATCTCTCCTTGGGTAAATCGCTCATTAGCTGGCCTTGAGTGATGCGATTGTATCGACAGCATGTCACGCACTCTCGAATGCATCTCTTCACCTGATCCTTTGCTCTCAGCATCCAATACTTCTGTCTTAATGTGGACAGCATCAGGTGCACTTCCGTGCAAAGTCCGCATATGAACTGCTTGAACAATCATCTGAGCCACCTTTCCTGATGAAGGCAATAGCGCAGGATGTTTTTGTTCATATGTCATAGATGGAGCCCATTTCAGTCTACCGCCGACTCTAAGGATTCCTTGATCGTCGAGGAACGGTGTTAAACCATAAATCTTACTTGTGCGCTTCACTGATCCTAAAGTGGTCAAACTTCTTATTTCTTTCCTGAAATGCTGGAACTGAATTGCTTGAAGTATTCTCCTATTAGCATTTCTCAGTTCAGCTGTGGTTAAGTGCGACTGATATCGCTCCGCACTGTAGCGGCAGTTATGGCAAAAACGTAATATCCAGGCCACTTTTCGGATATACCCATTAAAGGTTGAGTTAATTTCTCCTATAGCCACCAAGAAAGGTATTTCACTGAGGGCATAAACACTCAGGAGCTCAATTTGACCTTGGTTCTCAAACACATGAAGCATTCTGGGCCATTCCGTTGATTCTGCTGATAACCAGGTAGGTCCGGTCCACCAGATAGAAGACTGTTTCAGCTCGGACCCCAGAATTCCTCGCGAGGCGATATCCGCTGGATTATCTCCTGTGGGAACATAGCGCAACTCCCTGATTTGTGGATAACTCTGAATCTCCGCCACACGATTGCCGATGAAAGTGGGGAGATTTCTAGACATAGTTCTTAACCAACTCAAGACTATGGTAGAATCGGACCAACAGGTAGCACTCTCCATTTTGATATTAAATTCTTCCATTATATATTTCATTAGTCTGGTCAGTAGAAGAGCTGCGCACAATTCTAAGTGTGGAATTGACATCTTCCGAATGGAAGTCAACTTAGTCTTTGATGCCAACAGTTTTACACTGACACCATCATCAGTGGGAATTCTTATGTAAACGGCTGCCGCATAGGCGTCTTCAGAGGCATCACCGAATCCATGCAATTGTACTCCCTGGGTATTCCTTCCGAGACCCAACCATCGGGGTATTCTCAAACTTCCTATGAAATTCAATTCCTTTCTAAAATTAGTCCATGTTTCAATCAATGATTCATCCATCGGATCATCCCAATGTAATCCCGTTATTCACAACCTTTGAACCATTATTTTTCCTGTTACAAGGACAGGTGCCAACCATCCTAAGGGGTCATATAACTTGGCGATGAAGGAAAGCATTTCGCGTTTGGTAGTCACCGATGTCTTTTCCAACGACTGAACGTCATATAAGAAACAATCTTCACTTTGGATCCATCCCAAACCCAATGTCCGTATAACCTTGGATTGTTCAAATGTAATCTTTTGTGCGCAATGTTCTTTCGAAATGTTGCCCAAAATCGTCAGATCATTTGACGACCACTTCTACAAGGTGAATCCTCCACATCTAAAATGAAGCGGGCTTTCCTGGTCTAAACTATGTGAAAGCACTAGTCTCACAAAAGCTCAACTCAACCCATATTTTATTTCCAACCACACTATATATACAATAAATTCACACACGTGACCAAGCATTCCTGGTCAAATATAATATAAACATATATAGACAGAGTTACATTAAAATAATAATAATAAACTCTAACAGGGCCTCTCGTAGTTGGAACCGCTGAAGCGCTTGACATTACTCCCTCCTTAGAGAAAACAGCGACCCGCTGATTAGCTTGTCTCAGCCCTTGTTCTGGAAGGAAATCTATCTCACGGCTGGTGTTCCCCAGTAGAATAAAATGTTGTTTTTCAGGGTCCAGGTAGGGCTTCATCCGAATGACATGGACGATATCCTTGGCTTTCCGTGATCGGGGAGAGGGGTCCACGGGCTCTACTTCATAGGTAACTTCTGAAAGCTTCTTGGTCACCCTGTAGGGACCGAAGTATCTCTTCAGTAGCTTTTCTGATAGTCCTACTTTTTGGATGGGAGTAAAAACCCACACAAGATCATCCTTCTGGTAATAGACTGGAGTATGTTTCTGGTCGTAAAGTCTACGGTCTTTCGCCTGTGATTGTAAAAGGCGTGATCGGGATGGTTGACGCGCTTCCTCAGCTCTGGTCACAAGTTCTCCAACATAGTCGTCAGAGATCTCATCTGGTAGGTAGGGTAGTACGGCATCGATGTAGGTCTCGGCCTCGCGGGCGTGGACAAGAAAGAACGGGGTGTAGCCGGTCGCCTCCTGTTTAGCAGTGTTGTAAGCAAAAGTTACATAGGGCAAAACTTGGTCCCAGTCCTTCTGCTCAACACCTATGTACATGGACAACATGTCTCCCAGAGTTTTGTTGAACCTTTCAGTCAGGCCGTTGGTCTGGGGATGGTAGGCCGTTGTAAATCTGTGCACAATTCCGCACAGAGCATTGATCTCTTTTATTACTTGAGAAATGAAATTTCTGCCACGATCTGTTATCATTTCTATAGGAGCTCCATGCTTCAAGATGACGTCTTCAACCAGGAACTTAGCTGTTTCGATTGCTCCTCCGTCTGGGATCGCTTTCGTTATGGCATACCTTGTCATAGAATCGGTGCACACTATGATAAACGGTTTCCATCTTTAGAAACTGGAAATCTTCCAAGGAGATCAACCCCGACCTTATAGAATGTTTTTTTCTACGGGCGGTATGGATACAAGTTGTCCAGCCGGACGTCGAGGTAATTTCTACCTTCGTTGACACTCCCGACAATGGCTTACATATTGGCGAACAGTTTTCTAAAGGCCAGGCCAATAGAATCGCTTCTTGACTTTGTCATACGTTCGGGCAAAACCCAAATGCCCAGCTGTAGGAGCATCATGTAAATCTGCCATAACTTCCGATCTTAAGTGCTTAGGGATCATCATAAGCCAGGGTCTTCTAGTTGTGCTATAGTTTTTCTTGTATAAGTGGCCGTCGATAATGCTGAATTCCTTTCTGGTGTAGCCCGAGTTTAAATTATCGATTATTTTAGCTAAATCCGGGTCTTTAGTCTGCTCTATATCGACGTTGGTTAGTGACATCACAGCACTTGGTTGATCGTTCTCAAGCGGGCTCCTTGACAGACAATCGGCATCCTTATGTTTGCGTCCGCTCTTGTAGATAACGGTCACGTCAAATTCTTGCAACTTCAGCGCCCATCTTGCCAAGCGGCCAGAAGGATCTTTCTGCCCTACCAACAAACATAGAGAATGATGATCAGTGACAACCGTGAATGGTCGACCAAACAAATATGGGCGGAATTTGCTAATAGACCAGACTACAGCAAGGCATTCTTTTTCCGTTGTAGAATAGTTATTTTCAGCCTTTGTCAAGTTTCTAGATGCATAAGCTATAGGCCGCTTCTTTCCACCTTGTATTTGTAGAAGAACAGCTCCAATACCATGTCCGCTTGCATCCGTGTGTAGATGGGTATCAGCGGATTCATCAAAGTGTCCCAAGACAGGCTCTGAAATTAGAGCTGTTCTAAGGATTTCAAACGCTTTCTCTTGAGCTGCATCCCAATAGAATTGCTTTTCAGTCTTCAGTAGGTCATGCAAAGATCTAGCTTTGTCGGCAAAGTTCTCAATAAATTTTCGGTAATAGGAACATAATCCAAGAAAGCTCCTCAGTTCAGAGATATCCCTTGGCCTCGGAAATTTAGAGACGGCTTCAACTTTATCTGGATCTAGATGAATTCCATTGGCGTCAACAAGGTGTCCCAAAATCTTTATCCTCCTTGATCCAAAAAGACACTTTTTGTGGTTTTAGTTAAGTCCAGCTTTCTGGATGCACCTTAATACAAGTTGTAGACGACGTAGATGTTCCTCAAAGGTAGGTGCGTAAACTACGATGTCGTCCAGGTAGCAAAGGCACATGTTACATTTAAGACTGCCCAGAACCCTATCTATCATCCTTTCAAACGTTGCTGGAGCGTTGCATAGACCGAAAGGCATTACCTGGAATTCATACAGCCCTTCTGGAGTGATGAAGGCAGTTTTCTCACTGTCTTTTTCGTCCACTTCAATCTGCCAATACCCGGACCGAAGATCCATCGTGGAGAAGTAACTAGAGCCAGCTAAACTGTCCAAGGCATCGTCAATGCGTGGCAGCGGGTAAAATATTTTTTGTTATCTTATTTAATCGACGGTAATCAACGCAGAATCTCCAGGTCCCATCTTTCTTTTGAACTAGAATAACTGGAGATGACCAAGGACTTTCAGAGGGCTTCACGATGTGATTTTCAATCATCTTGTTCACTTCATCTTGAATTAGTCGTCGTTCACTTGGTGCTACTCTATAGGGCCTCTGTTTGATAGGAGAGTGGTCTCCTGTGTTTATCTTGTGCCTCACAGTACTGGTGGGCTTAATAGGAGTACTCCCAAAGTCAAATATGTCAATAAACTCGTCAAGGCATGAAACAAGCTGTAACCTTTGAATTTCAGACAGCCCTGGATCTAGAGTAAGGTTTATCTTCTGTGACCATTCACGTGACTTTAGCTGCGTTTCTTGTAACTTATCGCTGGATTCAATAAGACTGCAAATATTCCCATTCTCATAACTTTCCATGGTGCACATATTCATTCCTGATGGAATCAGTTGCGGCCAAGACGCTCCATTCGCCACCCAAATTCAACTTCGGCCGTGTCTAAATGTAACCAATGAGTTTGGTATAAGAACTTCCTTTCATAATAATAAGTCCTTAGAGGTTGAGACTAAAACATCTCTAACAACACATATTTCTTCGTTTATCACACTGATCTTCTTTATTGATTTAGGCGGGATGACGAAGTCGTCGGAAGCAAACAATCTCTGGTTTTCCTCCTCTCGAGATTCCAAGACGGAGGTTTCCCCGAGATGGAGTTCATTTCTGCCACAATCAATGACGGCCTCGGTGGCCTTGAAGAAGTCCCATCCAAATATGATGTCATTGCTGCATTCCACCATAACAACGAATTCAAATGAGATATTCAGACCATTAACTTCTATGTTCAGGACACATTTTCCTATTTTTGTTTGCGGCTTTAAGAATGGGACCTGGTTCTTTGAAGAGAGGTGTCTTTAGTTCGCGTCAAAACTTGTCTGAAATAACAGAAAAGTCGGCTCCTGAATCCACCAATGCTTTAATTTTGCGTCCATTTATTTCGACCATAACAAAATTTTCTTTTAATTTAGCGGCGATATACCCTGGAGGATTTTCCTCAATGGCGACCTCATCCCCGTTAGGAGCCGCTCCACTTAGTTTTTCACATTCTGAGGCTTGGGAGAACGGCTGAAACGACGGGCTGGCGACTGGGATTGTCTTCGGGCTGGCGACCTTGCGCGGCTTGGATGTGGGGAAGAGCTCCGGTAGAAGTACGTCGAGGTTTGGGGCGTTACATAGTCGTCGTCGGCGTCATATCTCGGGGGTCGACTCGAAAATCCAACATGTCTTCCTTCTCCGCCATTCCTTGTCCTGGCTTCAGCAAAGACCTGCCGTCGTTCCCTACAATAACGGACGACATGTCCGGGTCGTCCGCAGTGGAAGCAGATAGGTTTGTCGTCGTAGGTTCTCCAATGTTCCGTCTTCCTGGGTTGGGTTGGTCGGTCGAGATTATAATAGGGCGTTCGTGGTTGTTATTGTACCACGTTGACTTGTGGTCTGGTAGGTTGTAGAGCACGGCTGACCTCTTCTCTCACAGTCTGTTCCAGGGCGTTCACCTCTCGGAGCGGATTGATCACTTCAGGTGCTGAGAAAACCTTTTGTATCTCTTCTATAACGATGCGGCGAATTAAGCCGGCCAAGTCGTCTGAGTCGTCAACACACGAAATGGGCATTACGTTTGACAACCTGGCGAATTTCGTACGGCCGATCCGGCGCTGCTTGACGGTTGTCAGATGACGGCAGAACTTCAGGATCTCATCTACCGTCTGTATGTCTTTCGCCACCAATACCTGGTATGTGTCCTCCGAAATTCCCTTTATAATGTGAGCAACTATCTCACCTTCTTCCATGCGAGGGTTCACCTGGTGGCAGAGACTAAGAATCTCCTGGATGTATGACTCGCTGGATTCCTCGGCCTTCTGTGCTCTTGACTTCAGAACTTCCTCGGCGCGTCGAGCAGAATCCTCCTGCAGTCCGAACACACCGCGGAATGCGTCTTCAAAGCATCTCCACAAGTTGAGTGATTCTTCGTTATTATCAAACCACCTTCCAGCAGTTCCGTTCAAGTAAAATACGACGTTGGCAAGCTTCATGGTCTCGTCCCATCTGTTGTACTTCGAAACTCTCTCGTACTCTTTGAACCACTGTCCAGGGTTTATATTTCCATCTTCAGAAAAGGTAGAAGGATCTCGTTGGCGCTGACAAGGGAGGTAGGATCCGTTAACAGTAGGTCTGTGGTCGTCTTCCATTTCTATTCGTTGTGGCAAAGGTTGAAGAATTGGTTCACGTCCCTGTAGACGTCGACTTCTTCGAAGTTCCGTCACGCTACCCAGCGTCTCCGCCAAAATATGTCGCGGAGATGAATAAAGCAAGGGGAAGTTTGTGGATAATTAATTTATTATAATGGAGAGATAGAGTGTACAACTTAGCCCAAGACAGAGTTAATCCTAATGAGGGATGTCAGCTCCCCCCGCCGGCCAGATTCCGCGAACCCCTCACCCCCCCGATGTCCAGGGATGATTGGCAGGCGTCCCATGGGGCCTCTCGTAGTTGGAACCGCTGAGCCGCTTGACAATATAATTCAATGCAATATATTAGAAATAAAATTTTTATAATATTGTTGTGTATTTAGGGTTACCGGGTAGTGGTAAACAAATTATTTTATCTCGTACTAATCATTTTTATATGTATTTATTTAGACAATTTTAATAGGATTATTCGATATATACAGTGTGGCAAATAATTTTTAAGAATGGGTTTGTAAAATAAAAAAGAAACAAGCTAATTCAATTTCTACTATTTTTTTATTCAAAATAATCCCCTCCGGATTCAATACATATGTTACAACGATTTAATAAGGAATTAAATGCCTCTTGCAGGCCACTTTGAGGAATTGCCTCCAAAGTGCTCGTCGCAGCTGTCTGGATGGTCGGGATATCATAAAAAAAGCAACCTTTTAACTTCAATTTTATTTTTGGGAATAAATAAAAGTCACATTGTGCTAAATCAGGCGAGTACGGAGGATGATTCAACACACAGACGTTATTTTTGGCCAAAAAGCGACGAACAGTGAGTGATGAGTGACTCGGTGCATTATCATGCAGCAAACACCAACTGTCTTCATCGCGATATTCTGCACGAATGCGACGATTTCTAGCAATCAAACGTTTCAAAACGTTTAAATAATACTCTCCAGTAATGGTTTGTCCAGCGGGAACAAATTCTTTGTGGATAATACCTCTACTATCGAAAAAGGTAATCAGCATTGTTTTGATTTTTGATGGCACTTTTCGCGTTTTTTTGGCTTGTGGAGAGTTTTTTTACTTCTATTCGGCACTTTGGCGCTTTGTCTTTTGGTCATACTGAAAACACCATGTTTCATCACCCGTAACAATTGATTTCAGGAAGTTTGAATTATTTTCATAGGCAGAAATGATGTCCCTGCAATGTGCAATTCACACTGATTTCTGCTCGCCCGTTAAAGTGTGTGGAACAAATTTAGTACAGACTTTAGTTTTACCTAAATCTTCATGCAGAATGGTTCGAATCGTTTCTTTGTTGATGTGTAAAACCTCTGCCATCATTGTTTTTAACAAATTCTCGCACTTTTTCTATACTTTCTGGTGTCTTTGAAGAACTTGGTCGTCCTAATGCTTATCATCTTCTAGCGTATTTCTTCCATCCGAAAAACGTTTGTGCCAAATGAAAACATTTGATTTACTCAAACATAACGTACCATAAACTTGCTTCATCAAAATATATGTTTCCGATGCACTTCTACCAAGTTTTGCATTAAATTTAATGACCGCTCTCTGTTCCATCTCATAATTCCGACGAACAAAATTTTTTACTTTTCAAAAATCGCCTGTATGTTTTTAAAGAGTTAACCAAAATGGCTGAAACAAAGCCACGCGCTAGATAAGGCTTCGAATATATATACGCATGCGCAATTTCATAACTGGCTCTGCTATTGGCCTTTATCTAGCGCGAGTCTTAAAAATTATTTGCCGCACTGTATATTTATAATAGAAATAGAGAAATTAGATTAATTATTGAGTCTAACTAACGAAACGGATGGTCGTTATTTACCGAAGCCAGAAACAAAGATGTAGGAAGATGATGATAAAAAGAATAATTATATTGACCTGTTATTATTTATATTATATATAATATTGACCAGTCTTATGAAATATCTATCATCCTCTCCTCTTCGAAAGAGCGGAACTCTTCATAAGTCCAATCTTGTAGGTGGTTTCCGAATCCTACTAGATCTCCGGAAGGGATTCATTGGATCCGGTGATGTAATAGTCTTGGTGTGGTCTTCAATAGATGCATTTCTCTTCCCAGGAATGCGAGATCTCCGTATTTGGTTCCAATGTCTTCTTACTTGTCCTTTGGATGTTTGTAATGTAACTAGACGATTTCCACTAGTGCCTTGAAGGCTAGCCTGATCCCATTTTGGTCCTGATTTGTAGGTTCGATACCATACAGACTCTCCTACTTTAAAACCTGGTTCCTTTGATTTACCAGGATTTGGTAAAATCAAATCCAAACGACTCCGAATGTTATTGCCAAACATCATTTCGGAAGGAGACTTTCCAATGCTGGCTATTGGGGTCCTTCTATAGCCCAAAAGTATCTCAGCTAGGCGTTTAGAAATGCTCCCTTGTTGTACTTTCTTAAGACCAGTTTTAATGGTTCGCACGGCATGTTCAGCTAAATCATTGGAACTTGGGGGAAAGGGTGCAGTCCGTAGGTGACGGATACCATTTTTCGTCATGAACTGTCTGAATTCTTCGGAAGTGAACCCGGTACCATTATCAGATACTAGTGTTCTTGGAACGCCAACCCAGGGTTGGTTGGTGGAAGGCCAATTGACTGGTGTAATTCGGGTGGCATGCTGGCATGGCCTTGGCAGCTGTTACACCGTCTAACGGTCTCTTCAATATCCTTGTCCAAACCAGGCCACCAAAACAAAGTTCGGGCCACACCTTTTAAACCAAAAATACCTTGATAACTATTGATTAATTCATCCAACATTTTGGCTCTCAAATTTGTAGGAATGATGACACGATTTCCCCAGAATATCAGACCTTCATAGGCTCCTAGTTCATATCTACAGCTCTAGGAAGTCATGAGTTCAATTTCCTTCCGTGTTTCTTCACTCCAACCTTGAAGGGTATGATCCAAGGCTTGTCTTAAAGCAGGATCTCCTGGTAAGCTTGCTCAAATATCATCAGATGTAACTGGAGAACTGTCTGAAGGGTCCATCAGTAATTCCATTTCTACAGGTTCTGAATCATGTTCCTTTGAATTTTGTTAAGGAGGGAACATTAGAAATCGGCTTAAGACATCAGCTTTTGTATCGGAGGTGCCCTTGGTGTACTCAATTTTGTACTGATAAGTAGATAAATGATTGCCCATCTTTTAATCCGGTTTGCACAATAGTTGGAATCCCCTCATTCTCTGAAAATAAGGTTACCAACGGCTTGTGATCTGGGCGAAGAGTAAAACTATTTCCTAACAGGTAGTTGCGAAACCCTTTCACTCCAAATACAATTCCTAAGGCTTCCCGCTCCATTTGTGAGTACTTTTTCTCCGCTGGAGTGAGTGTACGAGATTGAAATGCCACCGGTCCTATATCATTTTTCCCTTGTACTTGGGACATCACAGCACCAATGCCTACTCCGGAAACATCACAAGATAGAATTTGTCTCTTTCGAGGATCGAAATATACTAGTAAGGTTAACTGGACTAAATTTTCTTTAATGTCCTTGAATGATCATTTTTCTGGGGTTTCAGATTTCCACTTCTTTTCCTTTTTTAGCGAGTTATATAATGGTGCTAAAGTGGAAGACACGTTAGGAATAAATCTTGAATAATACGTAAGTAAACCCAAGAATGTTCGTAACTCCACCAGGTTGGTTGGACTTGGAGCGCCATGTATAGTTTCAACCTTAGATGGCAATGGTTGGAGACCTTCCTTTACAATTATATGACTTAGATACTCTAGTGATGGTGCCAGAAATGAGCATTTATCTTTTCTCAGCTTTAACCCGGCCTCTTGAATTCTTTGAAGTACGCACTCCGAATTCTTCATATGATCTT
>CP092875.1:18786521-18820483 GCA_030710605.1 Cordylochernes scorpioides | reverse complement strand
TTCCTTATTCGATGTGTGTTTCTGGCGACGCCCAGATGGCCACTCAGCATGTGTTTATGGTATTCCATCATAATTTCTTTCCTTCTTTTCTTTTTGACCACCAAAAGCCATGCTCTGCCTTCAGGGTTTGGGTTTTTCTTATATAGACACCCATATTCCTCTTTAAAATTCTGTGTAATTGATCTTATGTTTCCTTTAAGGCTTTTCTTAACATTTTCTATGAAGTCATCTTCTTCGTTAACCCTTAGTTACTCGCGCTCACTTTTGAGACATAACTACGAGACGTACTCGCGCTGGGTGTAATACACCCGGTGTTTTAACCTGGTGAAATATCACTTTAAAAAATAATTTATGAACATTTTTGTATGATACAATTATTTTATTAACAATTAAGATATTTTAATCGAAAATATAATAATATTTATATTTTAAAATATTTTTAAAACTAAAATGTTAATTTACGCACCGAATCGTTTTTCTTTTAATTTGGGATACAATTTTCGAAATATTTACATACATTGCCTTCTCAATATAATAGAATGTTCTTTACAAACATTCTTTTGGCACTTCTGTCATAGTGTTTTGGTCTTACGGTCTTTTTCATAAGAACAAAGATGGCATCTTTTTTGGGCCTTTGAAAGAGGTTCTGGAATGTCTTCTTCCTAAAATATAAAGCTATTAGAGATAAAATATTCAATTATATTTTGACATAAAACTCACCATAGCTTCTGGTGACTGACCAACATGTTTCCGGACAATACTTCGAAGTGGTTTCGAAAAGGATTTGGTAGTAGACCTGATATGATGATACTCTGTTACCAATTTAAGTGATAGAGATTTTAGGAAATTCTTTCTTCTTTCGTAAATGTTTTGGGGTTGATTTCCATCAAAAAGAAGTTCGGAATTAACTCCAGCAATATTTAAAAGTTCAAAAAATAAACACAGGGGCCATCTTTTGGTAAGTCGTCCCCCGGAATAGAGTGACGTCTTTTGATCCAATAAGTCCACCCCTCCTTTTGTCATGTTGTAAAAAATAATCATTTCTGGCTTCTTCTTTTCATTTGTCTCTTCATCAATTGTTGCTGTTGAGTGCATTTTAGATAAAAGAACGACACTTTTGCCTTTTTAGGAGCATATGATACAAGGGAGACATTTTTTTAAACCAAAAATTGAGCTAAACACTTGCCCTGCGATATTTGTCATAAATTAAGGTGGTATTTATTTTTTGTTCTTTTTGAATAGTTCTACTAAGGTCAATTTATGGTCATTCAAAAGAGCTACTGTAAGAGGATAGCTGGTATACTAATTGTCAGTAGTTATGTTGCGTTTTGACCCGGAGATTGGAAGTACAAGTCTTTCAACTACATTGTTGGGAGAGTTACTTATTTGATAAGGGCCTTCAGGTTGCTTGCCAGCGTATATTTCAAGGTTCAACACATAGCTTTTGCGGGAACAACATAACAAATAAGTCTCTGTAATGATTCCATATGCAAATTTTATTCTTAAAGAAAAAATGCAGCATATATGTAGATATGTATTAATTTTCTGATAGAAAATTAAATATGTAAAAATGATTGAATGTATATAGAGTGTAAGAGGAGAGTGAAAGTATCTTATTTATAGAAATAAATGGCTTATACCTTATAGTGTTCGTCAAGTGCTATTTTTGTTAGGTAAAGAACACGACAACATGGCGCAGCTGGCAGGATATTCTCTTAGAAGCGGAACCAAGATAGCACTGAAAGAGGAACTTGGAATTGTGGACTGAGGAAAAAGTGACAGCAAAGGTCAAACAGAAACTGATTCAAGTAAAGAAAATCTACTTAAGGATGAGAAGCCAGACATAGCTCCTGGGAGTTCTCAAGTCGAGCCCAACGTCGCTGCACTCGTTACTGTACTAAATAACTAACAACAGTTGCTTAATAAATTTCTATAGCTGCATCTGGCCACGGGACAGGAGAGGATGGCTAAAATGGAAGTTGAAAGGTTTAATGGAAAGAATGTTGATCCGTTGATTTGGATCCAAAATTATGAAATTATCTGCCAGAATAATAACTGGAAATCTTCTCCGACTAAAGTAAATGGAATGCGTGCATTCTTAGAGGATACCGCCTTGCTTTGGTATGACTGCCAAGATAAAAAAGTAGCAGATGGAGATTGGGAGGAATGGAAGAATGATTTCATTGAGGCGTTTCGCGATGATCCCATCTCCAGATTTGATAAAGCTGTTAAATGGCAATATCGCAGTGGATCCTATGTAGACTATTTTAATAAAAAAACTGAGGCTACTTCAGCTGGGCTTGCCGGGAGCTTCAGAGAGAATCTTGATAACTGGCATCTTGCACGGCCTACCAGAAGAAATGCAACAACGTTTGGGTGTGATCCCATTCTCCACCACTATGATATTAAGAAAAGTACTTGAGAGATGTAGGCCTTCCATTCGACCATTAGAAAAGCACACTTCCAAAAAACTAGAGAATGAAGGTTGGCCTTTCCCTCCGTCAGAAAGGGTATTATACTTTTCCTGTTCTCCCCTAACTCAATGCTTCCGGTTAATGTTAATGGAGTAAAATTAAATGCATTTTTGGATCCTGGCTCATTTATTGATTTGATTCGAAAAAACACTCTAGAAAAGTATGGCTGGAAAAGTTATCCGGGAAAGACAAAATTAACAACTATAAATCATAATAGCATTTTTGCATCTGAATGTATTGACCTTGAGCTTGGAGCAGATAATCGTAGAATCGAGGTAACTGTAGTAATTCTTGAAGAGATGCCTTTCGAGATTCTGCTAGGAAAGCCAACCATGAAAAATTTATAAATCCAATGGGATTTTCATTCTGATAACATCAAATGTTTGGCCTTGAATGCTAATGAATATACATTTACGATTAATGATGTTCAGGAAAACTTCCCAAGTCTTTGTGAATTTTCTCGGATTAGGGTCCCAAAATTTGAGGTGGACATTTTGTTGAAACCTGATTGCAATGTTATTCGGTCTAAACCATATTCAACGTCTGAATACAAAAGAAAATGGATATCTAATAAAATTAAAGAAATGCTTGACCGGGCTACATTGTTACATCTACCTCAGAGTTTGCATCACCATGCGTACTTGTTCCAAAAAAGGATTCCTCCTTTAGACTCTGTCAGGACTATCGAAGGCTCAATCAGGAAACTCATTTGGGTCCCTTTCCCAGCATTGATAGGATTATAGATCGATTTGGGGGTTGCCATTATTTTACAAAAATTGATTTACGAGACGGATTTTGGCAAATAGGACTAACTAGAGATTCCAGAAATTTTCTGCGTTTGTAACACAAGAAGGTCTGTACGAATTCACGAGGTTACCGTTTGGTTGGAAAAATTATCCTCCCAATTTCCAACGCATAATGACTGAAATATTGGGGATCTGCTAGATCAAAGAGTAGATGTCTATATTGATGACATCTGTTGTGGTGCACCCACTAAAGAAGAATGTGCAGCCCTACCCTACAAGATTCTCACTAGACTGGCCAAATTTGATATGACCATTAACCTGGAGAAATGTCAGTTTTGCGTTCCTCAAGTGGAGTTACTAGGAAGAATAATAAATGGCGATTTCAAACACATGAGGGATCAGGTGATTGTAAAGGTGAAGAATATGAGGAGGCCTTACAATTTGAAATCCCTACAATGTTTCACTGGCTTAACTGGGCATTTCAGGCCGTATATACCGAATTATGCTATGATAATAAGACCATTGGATGCCTTGAAAAGAAAAGACTCCATTTTTACATGGACAGAAGAATGTGAGGAGTCTTATTTGAAATTACTTACCCTGATTACATCCAACCCGATTTTAAGGATTCCCGATGGTTCCCTTCAATACGAGCTGTCTACCGACGCTTCTTACTATGGAACGGGAGCAGTATTATACCAACGAGATATTACCAAAAAGAAAAACCGACAATTACGAGTAATAAGTTATTATTCATATACGTTTACAAGAGCGGAACAGAATTATTCTGTTACCGAAAAGGAATGTCTTGCTGTGTTGAAAGCAGTTAAATATTTCCGCGCATATTTGGAATGTAAACCTTTCACAGTCCACACCGATCACCGCGCGTTGACTCAACTGCTTTCCTGCGGAAATCTCAGAGACAGACTTGCCAGATGGCAACTGTTCCTTAGTTCGTTTGAAATGAATATTAATCGCCGATCCGGAAAGGAATTACAAGATGCCGACGCTTTGTCGAGATTGGCCATTGATTCTCCCACAGATCCAAATGAATCCATATTATGGACGAATCACCGGAGCATTGATCTGAAGCTCGGAGATAACAACAAGTACTTGGTTCCTCCCGAGGATGAGCTTCTATCTTGCTCTTATATCACGATGATCCTCTCTCAGGTGGCCACTCTGGGTTTTTGAGAACCTATCATAAATTAAGGCAGCGATTCTACTGGTATAAGATGAAAAATGATATACGCGGTTACATAGCCTCTTGCCCTGTTTGTCAACAGGTCAAGTTTATATACAAGTACAGACCAAATCATATGAGCTTGCCGCCACAATCACAGGAGCCTTTCCATACTGTGCATTTAGATTATGCCGAAGCTCCAACTAAGGGAGATGCTAGATCAACCTTTTTAATAGTAATAGATGAAGCAACAAGATTAGCCCAGGCTAAATCTATAAAACAAGATGGGCGATCATTGATAAATTATTTCGAACAACATATATATGAAAATCTAAAGAAAGTGCGCACTATAATTACAGATCAAGGAAAGTCCTTTGTTCACGGAAAATTCCCGGAATGGGCAAAATCTAAAAACATAAGACTGATCACGACAACTCCCTATCATCCAGCTGGAAATGGTCTGGCGAAAAGAACCATAAGAGAAATAAAGACCTTTCTCGCCTGTTACCCTCATTTCAAAGGAGGATGGAAGTCCTGTCTAGAGGGAGCAATTCGGTATCATAACCGCTCCTACAATTCTTATTTGGGTTGCTCGCCTATATTTAAATATACAAAGCAATCTCCACGCTTACCTGCTGATGATGAGCTTGGTATAAGTTGCCAACTTGAAGAAAAGGAGAGAGACGAAGAACGACAACACCAATATCGACAAAAAACAAAATTTTACCATAATAGAAAACAAAGAAGATCACCACCTCAGCTAAAAGTTGGAGATTATGTGCTGGTACGTCATCAAAGGAAAGAAAAAGAATGGCACCAGACTGGACCACATGAAGTCTGTCGTGTAAATGAAATGGACGGTCTGGTTAAGTACATAGCATACTATTTCCATAATCGTCAGACCAGAACCGCTCACATATCCAATGTCCAGCCTTTCAACATCCGGACAAAGGGAACCACCGTGGAAATAAAATCATCTCAGGAGTGATGATGGATCTTCGGTGGCGGGTGCTGTAATGATTCCATATGCAAATTTTATTCTTAAAGAAAAAATGCAGCATATATGTAGATATGTATTAATTTTCTGATAGAAAATTGAATATGTAAAAATGATTGGATGTATATAGAGTGTAATAGGAGAGTGAAAGTATCTTATTTATAGAAATAAATGGCTTATACCTTATAGTGCTCGTCAAGTGCTATTTTTGTTAGGTAGAGAACACGACAGTCTCTATGCCATATTTTGCGGGTTTATTGGGAAAGTACTGCTTGAAACTACATCGGCCTTCGAATGGAATAATCTTTTCATCTACTGTCAAATATTCTCCAGGATGTGATACATAGTTTTGCAATTTGTAACGAATTCTTCAAATATTTCTCTAATTGGTGCTATTTTGTCAATTTATTTTCCTATTTCACGTGTGGGCAAATCATCGAAACGCAAACACCTGAGTAAAAAGAGAAATCGCTCGCGATTCATTACAGACCGGAAAATTTTGAATCCGGTTCCATCATCTGCCCATATTTCTTGAAAGGAAAGATGGCAGGCCTTGTTTGTTCCAGAAAGTAACAAAAGTCCAATTTGAGCCCAAATTTCTACATCATTAGTATCTTTTGCATCCCTTTCTCGGTAAAAAAATGTCCTCGAATTCTTGAGGTGGTGTTACATACTATTTTTTCAATATTTTATTTGTGATAAATTTTCTGCAAGCTCCAACAGCTGTTGTGATGTTCTTTCCATCTCTTTTCGAGAAATTAATTTGTAAAAGCGAATTCTTACCTTTGCCATTCACTGGTCTTCCACCGCGTTGTCTGGTATCTCCCTACATAGAAACTGGGAGTTGAAGATGAACCAAATTCTTCGTTTTCAGAATCCAGCTCGAATTCAGAATCATGGCAACTATATATTTCGGTATTTTCTTCAGAAGATATATCCGATGTTCCACCAACAACTTCAATTTGTATTCAGAATTAGAGAGAGTTGAAGTATCCATGAAATGTATTTTTTAAATTAATAGAAAAGGATAGTTTTTGGCGAGCTAGGAATAAAGACAAACAAATAATATATGAATAAAGCCAAAGGAAATACATCCGGATGAATCTGAAACCTAAAAATTATAGGCGAGCTGTCACTCACGGCCTGCAAAAAGTGTTACGTAAACACTCGCGCTGGGTGTAAACCACCCAGCTTATCTGATTACCTAAAAGTTAAATTTATTTTTTTTTGATATTCATTGGGCCAATCTATGCTTCACTACAAATAATTAAGCTACCGAGACACTCAAGCTGCTATATTTATTATTTAGAGTTTATTTTTACAGTTCAATATCTTACTGGGTGTATTACACCCAGCGCGAGTAATTAAGGGTTAAAAAGGGAATAATGAGATAACTCTACTTTAAGTATTTTTCAGAATAATTTATTTATTTCTCATATCAAAGAGAGCAGTGAAGACGCACAGTGTGTGTTGGTTTTTTGTGGGTGTTTAAATGGGAAGATAGGAATCACGTCAATTATATAATCATTAAAATTTTAATGAACATATAAAATTTAAAGAAAGGATATATAAGAGCCACTGTTCTTCTTTTTTCCTTTTTTTATCTTCATTCAGAGAATATTATTTATAATTGTAAATTTTAATCATGCTCTCTTAAAATTTAAAAACAATAAATAATATTTTCAAATATTGGATAAAAATGTTACACAAAATTATAGGCAACATATTTGCAACAAATCCCCCCGTAATTTTGGGGAATATCTTCCATTAATTCAATTAAATTAAAGTTTAAAGTTCAAACATGGTACACAATAAGAATGTCGGGCTGGTGGCCGACAGGTCGTGACGTCACCGTGAACTCATGGTTGTCTCCCATAATTCAACGCGCCTTCAACATGGCTGCTTCGTTTACAAATAGAATGATTCCAAAGTTTGGAATTTTATGATACACATATGAAATAAAGTTTAAAACACACATCTTAAATATATCCAAAATGATCATATTTTATATGATCGAAATTATATTTAATACAATCAAAATATGTCATTAGTAATATATATATTCAAATAAGTAAACAATTCCTTTTTAAAATTGTTTATCAACATTAATCATTTCACAAGTATTTCTTAGTTTATCTTTGGATACAGCTTTTGTAAGAAAGTCTGATAAATTATCAGATGAAGGTGTGTATGATAGAGTATATTTGATAAACTGTATATAGCAATATGTAAACTCCACCACAATCTATGCAATGTATTGTCAAAAGATTTAATAAAGGTTTGGCTTCGCGAAAATGGAAATAACAATTAACAGGATTGCATCATCCAGGAAGTAAAGGTCACTACCCTGGACCCATAAAACTTAAGTTCAAGGACCTTTTTCTTCCTGGAAGATTGCAATCATAGCAACGATGGAGGTACTAAGCCAATCACAGTTAAGCATGACAAATCAACAACCAATCACCTTTAAGCATGACCAACTGATAGCGAATCATCAAAGAGCACGTGGAAGTATCTCCACCAATGAGAAGTCGAGAGAGCTAATGACGATAATCTCGGACAAGAAGTTAAAAAGAAGGTAGGTGACCGTGCTAGAAGCGAGGTGTGCTCAACATAGACTCCAACCAAGAATCAACCATTCGACCAAGAATGCGCCATCAATCACCAATCCAATCAAATCCACCCAACTACACAATTCACCAGGATTCAACAGGATTGTTACAGAGAGTCAATAGCAATCCGACAAGGTAAACACCAATCCTACAGAGAGTCGACAGGATCTTACACAACTTGACAGGATCCGACAGAGAGTCGACAGGATTCAAACGGATTATTACATATATTTATTAACAATCAGCTTTTCATGCAAAAAAAATTAACAGTTCTAATTATATGATTACTTTTAAGAGAGGTAACTCCAGTTTGGCAAAGGGTAATTTCTGATTGGTTATCACAATTAATTTTTATATTAAAATTAACATTTTTATGATATACTCTTGGAAAAAGTTTCTCAATGAATTATTTCAAATATACACATCTTTTGTAGCAGCTCAATAAAGCATTTATTTCTGAATCACGGCTGATAAATAGTATTGTCTTGTGACTTTGACATCCATGATATGAGACATGATCCTAAATGAGTAGTAATGCCAGTAATAGATTTTTCTTTATTTTTTCCATTTTTCCAACTAGCATCACGAAATGCTTTAATGAATGTACCATATTCATTTATATAACATAAGCCTAAACTTTTAGTTCCTTTTAGATATCTGATAATTCTTTTTAAGGAAGAGATATGAATTTCTCTGGGGTCATTTGAATATGTAGATAGAAGTGTTAAAGGTAAAGCTATATCTGGCCTAGTTCTTACACTCAAATACATTAATGAGCCCAAAATTTCCTGATATTTTTTTATGTCACATTTAGGTGAATTGTCAAATATAGCTAAATTAGTGTTTAAATCGAGTGGTGTTAAAGCATGTTTACACTCCTACATATTGAATTTTATTGAAATTTCAATAACAAATCTATCTTGATTGATGAAAAAATTATTTTTTTTATCCCTAAAGATATCCATACCAAGGAAATGGATGTCTCCAATATTTTCCTTAACAGTAAATTTATTTTTTATTTTAGAGATTGCATTAGACAATATTTTCTCACCTGAATAAATTGCATTTATGTCATCTACATAGATTTCAAGAATTAAGAGTGAATTGTTATTTTGGTAACAAAATACACATTTATCAGCAGAAAATATTCTAAAGCCATTATTTAAAAGATATTGGGTAAAAGTGTTATACCCTATTTTACCTGATTGCTTCAGGCTATATATAGCTTGGTTTAATTTACAAACTAAGCTTTTATCACTCACTTCAAATCCTTCAGGTTGTTTCATGTAGATGGTCTCTTCAAGGTTCCCATAGAGGTATGCAGTAACAATGTCAAAACATTTGATGTCATATTGCATGATGGCTGAAAATGCTAGTATGACTCTAAGTGAGTCATTCTTGATGACTGGTGAGAAAATATATTCATAGTCTTGGCCATAGCTCTGTTGGTAGCCTGTTGCAACTAGTCTAGCTTTGTATTTTCTATCTTGTGTTGTTGCATCTTTCTTGATGGTGTAAATCCATTTACTTTTGATTACTTTAGAGCCTTTGGGAAGAGGTTGAAGTGTCCAAATTTATGTTCTCTTTGGGAGTCAAGTTCCTTTTTCATAGCTCCTATCCAATTTTCATAATCAGGTAAATTCATAGCTTCTTTTTGGCAGTTGGGTATGGAATATCCTTGATGAGATGTCTTTAAAAACAGTATCACCAGTTTGGTAACTTGAATCAGGTGAGTCATTATCCTTTTCTTCAACATCACTAAAGGAAGGTTCATAATAGAATCCAGGTCCAGGATGATGAGGTCTCAGATCATAATGGTGTTGTTGAGTCGGTGATGAAGCATTTTATTATAAGATTGCTTCTGTTATAGATGGATGGTAATTTTCCTCAGAATCTTCATCTTCCAAGTTAATTAGGGTATAATTTTGCGTCATCTTATCTTTTTCTTGATTCAAAAGTTCTGATCCTTTTCTTGTTTCAAAGAAATTTACATCTCTGGTTTCAGTAATCTTGGGGGCTACAAATTCTATAGGCTTTTCTATTGTTGGAGTATCCCACAAAAATTGCAGTTTTGGTGATTTTTTCAAATTTTGATCTTTTGTGTTTGGGGTCCACATTTCTGCTAAACAACCAAAGATTTTCAAATTTTCAATTGTTGGCTTTCTTCCTGTAAAAAGCTCTTCTGGAGTGCACCTTTTGTTATTGTCTTGTATGTGAATGCATCCATGGCTTCAGCCCAAAAAATTGCTGGCAGTTCTGCTTCTATCAAGAGTGCTCTGGTGCCTTCTATAAGATATCTGTTTGCTCTCTTTGATCTTTCATTTTGTTCTGGACAATAGAAAGTTGTTTTCTGGTCTTCAATACCCTTGGTTGTAAAGTATGATTCTAGATTAGAATTGACAAATTCCAGGCAATTATCACTTCTTATTGATTTTTCTTTTCTTTCTGAAGAATTTTCAATTCTTTCTATGAAATTCTTGATGGCATCTGGAGTGTCAGATTTAGATTTAGAAAAGTTTGTAAATATTTTTCTAGAATAATCATCCACTATTGTTAGAATGTATTTTGCTTTGCCAATTGAGATTGGTTGTATAGGGCTAATGAGATCAACATGTAGGAGATCAAGAGATTGGGATGATTGATCAAATTTGACTTATTCAAAAGGTTTTCTGGAGAATTTTGCTTGGGTGCATGTTACACAATTCAGATATTTTCTTGTATTGTAGTTTAATTTGTGTACATCACTGTGCATCCCAAAATATATTGGGATGGCTTGGCTCATCAGTGATGACCCTCCCAGCGGTTTGGTCAAATTGATCTACCAAACCGCTGCCTAAATACCATTCCACCCTTCGGTGTAGCATATATAATTAGAATGATCCAATACAGTATAAGAGCTCTATAGAAGCGGTCTGGTGGATTAAAATTGGCGAAACCGCCGTAAGGGTTCACCACTGATGAGCCAAGCCCTCCCAATATATTTTTTCATTGCAGTAAGGACATTAGACCTGTAATTGATGTGTGAAATGAATATTCGCATTTTATAATTTTCATTTGCTATAGATAGCATAACGCTGAAAGAAAGGGATTCGTTTATCTCTTTGATAATGTTGTGATTGCCATTCGCCGCCTGCCACAAAGGGAAGAAACCGAGGTGGGCAGCCTATTAGGAAAGACTGAAAGGCACTTCGATGTTTTTATCGGGTTTTCAGCGAATCCTCGAAATATCAAATATCTGTGTTAATCTGCCAGAATAATCTAGTAGGAGTTTGATCTGTATTATTTTCAAAGCGCATGATGGTCCGGGCATAATCGGATATAAGTCTATAGTTTCATCTACGACGCACTACTCTTTATCAGTCGACTGCGTTCTAACCTGTCTACCATCATGCCGGAGTGTAAAGCTTATGCTAATAAGGAGTAATTTCCGTCCTGAAACATCGGCAGTCTAGCTAGTCTCCATCGCATCAAATGTACCGAGGATTCTAGATCTCCAAACTCCGCCCTAAATGCCTGCCGCCACTCTTCGTGAAGTAGTTCGAGCTGATTTTCCAGAAGGTCGACGCGACAGTTAGAATCGATGAATTCTACAGACGTACAAATTACGCACAGCCCTTGGGTAGGATTGTGCCTCTACCGCTGTCTTTTTTCCATCTTCACAGTTCCCTTATACCTCATTTTGAGAGAATTTCTAGGAGGAGGAAACAACTTGGTCTACGCCGATGAAATTCTTCTACAGATTCACAAATATTGTCAATTTGAAAAATTCAAGACGATCGTATGTCTGTGGTCAGTCACGAGCCCATAACATCTAACCCTTCCTTGCCTACATGTCTTCCGTAATAATTGAGCCATTGTTGAGGAATATCGTCACTGGCTCAGTCACCAGACTCGGACAAGGCAATCTGGCGGGCCTTGGTGTTCAAACATCTCCGAGAGGTCTTTAATTTGAAGTTCAAGTATCTGTGGCGCAAATTGATAGCGGCAGCACCCACCCGACTTCTGCAATTGGAGAAATCGTCGACTGATATGCGGCATTAAAAACTGTTGAAGCATTTATAAATCCCGTCTTATCTAGGAGCTCAGCGGGTGATTCAACCGAACTGGACGCAATCTCGCAGGTCCACTCAGGGTAATTTAGGGTAGCCAAGGATTTACACGCCTGAAAATAAATAGGCGTCCTGATGCAAGAGTCAGATGCTCAATTACATTGTTTGTCACGTAAACAGCCTTCTATAAACGTTGTTTGGACGTAGAACTTGTGGGTTGACTTTGAAGGTAGCAATCATGCCATGTAATCTGATCCGCTTTCCGAGGATGAAAACACCTAGAGCAATGACGCAGGCAAGGCATAAATACTTTGTGGCCATAGCTGCCGCCATTGTAGGTATTTAATCTGAATAAATAGGAACGTCCGGGGTGAAAACATTACTCTCTGAAGGAAAATATGTTACTTCGTGAACTTTCGAAAAGTTTTGCAGCTCGAAGCTCCTGTGATAAAAGCTAATTTATTGTTTATAATTATACGCCGCAGTCATTTATAAGTATTATTAGTCAGTTTAAATATTAGTTACGAACGGAGAAATATCGTCCAGGATAGCCTAGTGGACATGGCACCTGCCCGGTTAGCAGAAGGTTCTCGCTCCTGGACACTTTTATTTTTCCGTTCGCCATTACTCTTCATATTTTTCACCCTCCATACGTCATCCATTCATATATAGACCATCACTCTTCATATATTCAACCTTTCCATACGTCATCCAAAAGTTAGAAATATTAAATTATTTCTCTTTGAAATTAAAAATGATTTTTCATAAATAAAAAGAAACTTATGCGGTTAAACTGGTTGTATAGCTTTATAATTTATTGTTTGTTGAGGCACGCAATGCTAGGGCGCATTCTGGTTTTGAATCTAATTTCGGGATCAGCTTGTACAGAAAGATGTATCCATTTCCAATTTAAAAGTTTGGTAACTATATGATATAGGTTATATTTTAATTGTTATGGTTAATTGGGAATTTTCGACGCAGATGAAAAATAAATA
The DNA here is from genome assembly GCA_030710605.1 of Cordylochernes scorpioides. Lineage (NCBI taxonomy): Eukaryota > Metazoa > Arthropoda > Arachnida > Pseudoscorpiones > Chernetidae > Cordylochernes > Cordylochernes scorpioides. The sequence continues at coordinate 18,807,427 of CP092875.1, read as the reverse complement.
CCTGCGGTGTTTTTTAATAGTAGTCGAGGTGAAATTAGTGAAGGATGCTTACATGATGTAGGAGTCAGGAGCAAGGTCCTGCAGGAAAGAAGTCCGAGGTCCATCAAAGTAAGACCTGACAGGGGAATCTGGCACTAACGATTGAATCCGTGGGTTTTTATAGTAGTCTAAAGACCGAGAAATATGACCTCCGAGTCAGAAAATTGAGTAGAATGAAAAATTCGAAATTAATTTTAGTTACAATTTTATTCGCTAGATGGCTCTCTACCAGAATCAGAGATTCAGCTGCCAAATTGTTTGATAAATTGAAAAATATAACTGATCGACACGTATTTTTCCTTTTTGAATACCAGGAAAGAACCCTAATAATATCAAAAGATAAATTAATAAAATACCATTTCGCCAAAAGTAGAAGAATTGTACGACGATTTTGTAAAATAGGTAAAGGCAAATTAAAACATGTAGAAAAAATACATATATATATATATTAGATGCGGTTTTATTAAATAGATTGAATGTTTGAAAAACACTGCTGGAATCAATACACGATTTTTTGAAATGTTAACCAAAAACTATGTATTTCTTGCTATAAGAAATGTGTTGTTTATTGGCAAATTGACGACACTTAACTATTTAATTGGAAATTTGTCTTGATCCAACAAATGAAATAAAGAGGGAATTGACATCATCTATTAGTGTTACTTTATTCCAAATATCCTATAGGCTAGTCAAATGTTATCATTGCTTATTGTACTGTACACAAAATTTTAAAAATGTGTACCCTCAAATAAAAATCATTTTTAGATTGACCTTTTGTGTTGATTAACGTGGTAGTAAAATCATTTTGTATTATTTTTTAGCACAATTTATAATGTTAGGGGTGTACAGAAATATTCCTTATGCTATTTCTTCTAATGAGCGAAAAGCGATAAACTAAACATAAGGGATAAAATTGTGTGTACCGGTGTTATTCGAGAGGTTATAACACTTTGGTCTGAACGACATAATATAAGATGTGAGCGAATGACAAGCAAAAAAATTACTGTTAAAAAAAAAGGTTTAGATGTGAAGAGAGCATTTATTATCTCCATAACCCAGCATGTACGCCATAGACAAAAATCGCAAGGCGTCAATTCTGGTGATCTTGGAGGCCATTGGTGTATAAAGTGGCGACTTATCACACGATCTTCACCGAAGGTATTCTTCAGCAATTGCTTGGCACCGCGGGCGATATGAGGATGCCCTCCATCTTGCATGAATGTTATTTCGCTTAGTGCTTGACTGTCCTGCAATATGGGAATAACCTTTTTTTTCTCAAAAGTTGAACATAACGTTCACCAGTTACGGAAACGGTTTTAATAATAATAAAAATATTAATAATAATAAAAAAAGAAGTGAACCCACACCAAACTAACTCTGGGCTGATGAAATGACATTTCTGTATAAACCCTTGGGTTTTCTGTTGCCCAAATGAGGCTGTTTTGAGTGTTAACTTCTCCGTTTAGAAGAAAGTGAGCTTCATCTGTTTTAAGAACATTCGACAGCCAGTTTTATTAATATCAATTTGCCGGAAAAACCATGCGGGCGAATTCTTGAGGCTACTTAAAATCGCCGACTTTTAGCTTGTAAAATCTTTGAATTTTGTTTGGGTATTTTTAAAGAAGTGCTCCCCAAACTGTTCCATAAGAAATTCCCGTTTGTCTATAAACTTGTCGGGCACGTACTTCTCCATACATGGATAACGTTTCAATAGCTTCATCATTCTGCGAAACCGTAACAGCCACTGACTTGTATGACGATGGTCTTCCACTTCGAGATTGCTTCCAGAGATTTCCAGTCTTCTCAAAAAATTTTTTATTCGCCTTGGAGAGTTTCAACTCATGGGTTCTTTACCGCTTTGAATACCTTTAAAGGTGCGAAATTCTCGTAAAGCTTCAGCGGCAGATTCTGAAATGCAAAAAAAAAAAAAAAATTCACCTAGAGTACTTTATCCTGTAGTGACGGCATTCCAGAGTAAACTGAATTATCAGAAATAGATAAATATGTTTCATGTGAATTTTGAAATAAATATAATTGATACTGATAGAGAGTTCAATTAAAAAATTAGAAATTTTTTTATCCTCGAAATTTAAATCGCTGAGAGGATTCCAGCAAACCGCATCTAAAATATCATTTTTTTCTACATGTTTTAAATAGCATTTACTAATTTTACATATATCCGATTGCATTCAAATATCGTCATCCAATTCTCATACTTTTGGCAAAAAATGGCGTTTTATTAATTTATCATTTGATATTATCAGGGTTCTTTCCTAGTATTCATGGTAGAGCGCAATCTAGCGAATAAAATCGTAACTAAAATCAATTTCTAATTTTTAATTTTTTTCCTTAAAAGATCCCATTGAATTCTGAAAACAATTTTGTTTACCGCATTACCTTATCGCAAATATCCGCGGAGTTATTAATTTTCAAAGTTATGCAAGACTTTTGGAACACCCTGTATATCGCCCAAATAGAACAGGCGTTACTTTATTCGATGACATCAAGATATTTTCACCTGTAGTATTTTCCACGATAATTCTGCAAGCGCATTTAGCTTTTGTAAATAGGTATTGCATTGAATAAAGGGGGTTTTTGGTAATATCATACGGTGATGAATTGAATCCTATATACGTATTTCTAGAAAAGATTGTACGTATATTATAAAATAACGGTATTATTCAAAAAACGCAATATTGTATATTAATATTTAAAATTCTATTTGCTCATATCTCTTTTAAATTTAAAATTCAACCATCTAATACGCGATGAACAGAGAGAACCTTGCGATGAATATATTTAAAATATTCAATTTTGGCTTTAAATTAGAAATATGAAATGCAATTTACTTACAACGCATGAAATATTAAATTCAAACGAAGAAAAAAACATTTTGTAAGAAGCGATCTTATTTAAAATATGAATCGATTCTATTGAAGTTGTATTTTTACGATGCAATATCTTCCTAGTTACGGTGGTCGAGAATAAATGCTAGTTATTTAAAATCCAAATAACCTTTGAAATTTACGAGGGCCATCCAATAAATAAGTTTCCCTATTTTTCTAACAAATAAACAACATTATTTACAATTATGCAGTTATTTTATTTTCATTATACAACTCATAGACTACTGTTGTACCAAGCCATGTCCTGTGTTCGTAGCCAGTGGTTCGCCTCCGCCTGCACTTCGTCATCATTCGCAAAATGCTTGCCTCCAAGGTGCAACTTGAGTGCTGGAAAAATATGGAAGTCGCTTGAGGCAAGATCCGGAGAATAAGGTGAATGTGTGAAAATTTACCATTTGAAGTTTTCCAGTAACGTTTGGGTCGTTCGAGCTGCGTGAGGGCGAGCATTTTCATGAACGAGTAACACTTTTGAGACAAAATTCCAGGACGTTTCCGTTTTATTGAAGCTCTGAGTTTAGTGAGGACTTCGCAGTACCTCGCAGCGCTAACCGTAGTGTTGGGGGTAGGTAGTCAACGAAAAAAACACCCTTACAGTCCCAAAAGACGATAGCCATAACTTGCCTGCAGAGATTGTGACCTTCGCCATTTTGGTGCACTTTCCTCAGGCTTCTTCCACACCATGCTTTGTCGTTTGGTTTGTGGAGTTGAATGATGCACCCAGCTTACATCTCCAGTGACAATACGGGAAAACAGTTGATATCCATCTCTTCGATGCATTTCCAGGAAAGCTCGGGCTACCTCCATCTGTTGTTGCTTGTGATTTTCCTAGAGCAAACGCGGGACCCATCTTGTGCAAACTTTGCGAAAATTAAGAGCGTCCAATTTCGATTCCAGGAGGCATTCGAATCATTATTTCGTCAATGGTGACGCGGCGATCTGCTTCCACCACATTTCGAACAGCAACAACGGCTGCATTGTCTGTAGCAGTAACGGGCCTGCCGCTTCGCTCGTCATCATGCACGTTTTGCCGTCCTTCCAAGAACCATGAACGCCATGGGCGAACCATTTGGTTGATCATACATCCTTCACCATACACTGACACTAAATTGCGATGAATATTGACCGCAGTTTCATTTTTCGCCGTGAAAAAACGAATTACAGAAAGGAGTTCGCAAGTGGACACGTTCACCAGTGGTAGCTCCATGGAAACTGAAGCGCTACGAACTTGCGCGTACGAGTAGCGTGAATTTGAGGGTCACGCGCATCCAACGCATCCTAGTGACCATTTCTTACACTAATAACTAATTTTTACAACGTTTCGTTCGCAAAAAAAAAAGATAGGTAACTTATTTTTTTGGGGATGGCCCTCGCACATTGAGATTATAAAAGACATTTATAGCCCTACTTTCACCCAAGGATTTTATTTCTTTCGACCGGCCGTATTATGTTGTACACTGATTACCTATCTGCTGTTCCCAGTATATGTAGCCGCTTTAATATTAGAAAGGTCCTTTAATAGAACTTATTAAGTGACAATATCTGGCCTATATTATTGAATAAAGCTATACAACCAGTTTTAGCCGCATAAGTTTCTTTTATTTTATGAAAAATCATTTTTAATTTCAAAGAGAAATAATTTAATATTTCTAACTTTTGGATGACGTATGAAAAGGTTGAATATATGAAGAGTGATGGTCTATATATGAATGGATGACGTATGGAGGGTGAAAAATATGAAGAGTAATGGTGAACGGAAAAATAAAAGTGTCCAGGAGCGAGAACCTTCTGCTAACCGGGCAGGTGCCATGTCCACTAGGCTATCCTGGACGATATTTCTCCGTTCGTAACTAATATTTAAACTGACAACTATATTATTGAATAATTAAATTTTCGGCGTTCATTTGATGTAATACTGATACCTGACAGTCGCCATATTACATTGTCAGTTACATGAGGGAGAACTAATGCGCCGCATTGTTTCTGCCCTGTTAAAACATATACAAGCAAATGTGACCAAACTATACTTTCCCTTATTGGGAATTATTTCTTTATAATCCTCCTATTTAGGCATTCAGTCTTTGTAACGCCAATGTGTTCGAAACGCATAGGTATTTTATGTTTCTGTATTTAAAAGATACATTTAGTAAACAATTTTTAAATAAAACCTCATTGAAATATTAATTAAAGACTAATGGAAAATTTTCACTTTTTTTACCAGAAAAACGTATTCAATTATTAGGAAATCCCATACGTAAATACAAGGGTCGGCCAATAGATGTAAACGCTGACCTATAGAATTGGGGAACATGCATTATATTCAGGACATAGGCCAGATTGGAATGATATTGAGATATTTCATAGGAATATAAAATTTAAAAAAGAAAGATTATTTTAAGAGGGGTGGGTATCACGTGAAATGGGGAAAAGAACTTTAAATGTATATGAAGATATTCCGCTACAATACAATTTGTTTTTAAATTTAAAAAAGTAGTTATAAAGGGTAAGTATAAATTGTACATAATAGATATCTGTAAATTAAATTTTATTGCCCTCTATCGTTAAAATTTTACACAAATAAATTTACTGGCAATGCGTTTCTTTTTAAATCTCTACAGACCTTACTGCAATGATATGATTTAATGAATGAGAGGGCTTGGCTCATCAGTAGTGAACCCTCTCAGCGGTTTCGCCAAATTAATCTCTAGACCGCTCTACTATTGTATTGGACTGGTTTTGTTATATACCCTGCATTTTCTATGGAAGGCAGCTAAATGGTGTTTAGTGAACTATGGACATAAGCTTATAGGTCTGTAGAGGTACATACATATAAATTTCAAGGTATTGCATCGAGCAAAGCTCTTCCGCGCAAAACATGTTTTCATAACCATTATATATTAGTAAATTAAATTTTATTGCCCTCTATCGTTAAAATTTTACACAAATAAATTTACTGGCAATGCGTTTCTTTTTAAATCTCTACAGACCTTACTGCAATGATATGATTTAATGAATGAGAGGGCTTGGCTCATCAGTAAGGTCATTGCAGTAAGGTCTGTAGAGATTTAAAAAGAAACGCATTGCCAGTAAATTTATTTGTGTAAAATTTTAATAATAGATATCTATTAATATATACTATTGTGAAATCTTTTAAATGTTATTATTAATTTTTATATTTATTTTTGTTTATAATTTCTTAATATATATATATATATATATGTATATCATTTTTTTTTTTTTCAAAGATCATACTCTTTGTGAGTTAAATATTTATTTTTGACTCGTGCTTTGGATGTTGTACAAAATTTTGAAAATCGCGTGAGAACGCCCTTAGAGCCTTAGATAAATTTTTAATGCCTTGCTACACCAAATGTGCAACTCTGCTGGATCAAAGGCCACAGCGGTATTCCAGGAAATGAACTGGCGGATCAGGCGGCAAAGGCTGCAGCACATTCTAATCTGCCACTATCCTTCACCACCCTCCCAAAGAGCGTCGCGCGCGGTAAAAAAGAACAGATAGCCCTCAAAATGTGGACAGACCTCTACATCCAATATTACTCCACCAGAAATCTACGAAGATTTGCTGCTACCCCCGAAACTACTCCTCCAAATGCTTCGAAACATCAAGCATGGATCTACCTCCACTACAATCTTGACCGGCCATGGTTACATTCAGGCAGACCTTGCAACGGTATCGAAAGAAGACCCAACTTGCCCCCACTGCCAAGATGAAGACCAAACCGTAGACCACCTCCTCTTCACTTGCCCAACCTTCCAATACCAACGATTCCAGACAGCCACTCTCCTGGGTATCACCAACATATGTCCAGCATCCCTAGAAAATCTCCCAAGAAAGAAATCTGCCTGGCGACACCTCATTAATTGGACTTCCACTGGCATTGTATATAAATCCAAGAAGACTTAGGTCAGAAGGACATCCCGGGTAGTTGGCGACTTCTGTACGCTCCAGGAACCTGGGTTACTTAAATAAATAATAATAATGCCTTGCTATATGTTTTCATTTTTGTTTGCTCCGGACGAGGACAAAAGCTTTTTGTCGAAACGTCGAGGTAATAAAAAGATTTATACTGGCCGAAGTATCTTTTTTCAAGAAATATTCTGGTATTGTACAGGTACATCCAACGTACCTAACACTTGCAACGGTTAGCTACTGTATGTTGCCAACTTAATGGATCGGCAGGACATGGATTAGGTAGTTTAAAGAACCTCCGAATAGAGTCGGATATGACGCTGTAGGCAGAACCATTATCTTATTCCAATGACAGTATCTTATCATTGATTTGTACTTTAATCTTAATTGGGTCGGGTGTTTTCCATAAATTTAAATTTTTGAAGATTTGACTGCTGTTTTACGTCTCTGCGATAGCGTGTACTTTATTTCCATCCTTATTTGCAGTAGAATTGCGTTGTGGCTTTCTTTTTAGACAACTCCTCCCTAAATGTCCAATATTGCCACAGTTGAAACATTTGGCTTTCAAATGAGGGCATTTATCTTGCTTATGATCCTTAGATCCACATCTTATGCATGTGTAGTTTTATGACTTGGTGATATTTTCTGTAGTAGATGGCTTTAATATCCAATTAACTTGCTTAATTTTCTTAACAACCTCTGGATTTCTTTGAATTTGTAAATATTTTTCATCTTGCGCTGCTGCTTCTAAACCAAGAGCAATTTCTATAGCTTTTTGCAAGGTCAAACTATCACCTTCCCCTAACAGTTTTCTTTGAATGCTGTCATCCTCAATTCCAGCTATTAGTCTATCACGGATAGCTTCGTCTAATGTAGACCCAAATTTGCAATATTCTGCCATCTTCTTTAATTCCGCAATGTATGTTGAATTTTTTTCACCTGGCATCCTTGCTCTATTTTTAAACTTTGAACGTTCGACGTAGGGTGGGGTTTAAATGTTTTTTTGTTTTTTTTTTATTTGCCCACTAGAACTGTGTAAGTATTTTCTAAATCAGATTTTTTTTTAGAATGCAAAGATCATATTAAAGGGTGTACACCGTTGGGGTTAGCAGGGTCAAGAAAATAGCTTTTTTTAAATTTTGATCAATGTTATTTGCCTCAAAGAAATACTTTAATATTTCTGTGTATCTCTACCAACTTACTGTAGATTCATCAAATTTTTCAATTGTAAAAATAGACATTTTGAAAATAAAAATGTTTACTTATCTTCAATTGGAAGATCCCATCCTCGTCGCCCAAATACTGTTGTGTATTCAGGGTCACCACGTAGTTGTAAACAAATTAGTTTAACTCGTAATAGAAATAGAGTAATTTAGATTAGATATTAAGTCTAACTAACCAGAAACAAAGATGTAGGAAAATGATGATAAAAAGAATAATTATATTGACCGGTCATTATTTATATTATATATAATATTGACCAGTTATATTGAATATCTATCAAATATATTTGTAAGCCATTCATATAGTAAGTTCTAAATCTGCTGAAAATTGATGCGCGCGCAAAGTTAATCGAAATATTGACAATTTAATAATAAAATTTCTCTATTTTACCCAATATTTACTTTTAAATATTCCCATATCGAGTGCTATATTTCTACCACAGCTAGCTATATACTTCTATTCTAGTTAAGGTTACTAGCTTCAGGAAGGGTTTGGGAAAGAAATCGCAATTAGGGCATTTTTGTGATCTATTGGAGGCTTTAGCTCAAGGGAAATAAAATTAGTCATCATGAGATATATTTGTGAAATATTGTGATGGAAGTGTGTAACCTATATTACATTCAAAAGAAATGAGGAATATCTTAGTTCTTATCCAAATAAAATTTCAAAGCATTACAAATTTAACTAGCTATATTTAATTTCCTTATGTGAACCAGTTGGTCATATTCAACTAAAATACATATCGAAAAGATAGAGGTTGCCTGGCCGGCATTCATATTTATATAAAAAATAGACACTTCGGCCAGTTGGAGTTTTTTATTTTCTCAACGTTTCGACAAAAATATTTTGTCTTCGTCAGGAGAAGTAAATAAAATAAACATTTGGCAAGGCGTTAAAAATTGTTCTGAGGTTTGCAAGGGCGTTCTCACGTGATTCTTCGAATTTAGTACAACATCTAAAGCGCGAGTCAAAAACAAATATTAAACTCGTCAAAGACTATGATCTTGGAAATAAAAATATATAATAATAAAATTATAACAAATTAAGTAAAAATAAATAAATAAATAAATAAAGTAATATAATAATAATAATCACAAATATTATTATATAGATTTATAACTATTATGTCCAATTTTTTATCTAGCTTATTAACTACTTTTTAAATTTAAAAATGAAGCATATTGTTGCGGAATATCTTCAAAAGTATTTATAGTTCTTTTATTATTATATATTTTTATTTCCAAGATCATAGTCTTTGACGAATTTAATATTTGTTTTTGACTCGCGCTTTAGATGTTGTACTAAATTCGAAGAATCACGTGAGAACGCCCTTGCAAACCTCAGAACAATTTTTAACGCCTTGCCAAATGTTTATTTTGTTTACTTCTCCTGACGAAGACAAAAGATTTTTGTCGAAACGTTGAGAAAATAAAAAACTCCAACTGGCCGAAGTGTCGATTTTTTATATAAATAAAATACATATATTAGCCATAGCTTGAGCGTTTTTCTTATTCCATTCATTTATTTTTGGACCATCGTTCTCAGGCCTAGGTGAATTTATAACATCTCAAACGCCTTCTTTAAATAAAAAGATTTTCATTTCAAACTTCCAAATATCATAATTGGAGTTATTTAGCTTAATAAACCGTATTTTGTCCATGACTTATATTATTTTTGAAAGTATAATCAAAATTCTCACACCAGATGATTATCAAATATTCTCTTAGTTATTTTTGATCCTTCACACAGTCTCGTATAAATAATCATTGTTATATTAAAATTAATTATTAAACTTAGTGTGAAGGATGAATTCGTAACCTTTTAAAATTGTCTCTATTATTTATTATTAATTAATATCAAGGATACAAAACAAACCTGTTATAAACGTGAAGCAGAAACAATAATTATTATTATAAATAAAAGACAATTCGCTGAAGGAAGAGTTTCATTTTACTCTTCCCTTAGCGAATTGCCTTTCATTTATAATTTACCGAAGGGATTATACTATTATCAAATAATTATTATATATAAGAGATATTTTTTCAAACTATAGTTCAGCTTTATAGCCATTTCTACTCTGTGTAATATTCCGAAATTCATTTTACCTTGTATTTATAGTCTATAATCCTAATTGTGTCTTATCATTTCTGATAGAGTGAAAACAGGTTGATTGGTTCTTGCGAATGACCATTTAGACACGGTTAAGGTTAGAAATAACTCATCCATATAATTTTTAAAATAAACACACATGTACCTATCACTATAAAACAATATTTTATTGTATGAAAACCAAAATACCAATACATATCACAATTATCTTATTAACGCCTTCAATATGGTAATTATTTTCGAAATATATAAAATAATTGTTCTAAACATTTTCAACAAAAAAGTAATAACGGAATCCTCACAAATATAAGGAAAAATGACGAACTGACCAATATTTAATAGTAATATATAATTAAGTAGATTATATAATCTCGAAATATATTTATATTATTATATTTAAAAGGTTCGTATTCACACAAACAATGATGGAAATTTGTCATGGATGTGTATTACAGAAAGTCACCAGAAAAGTAAATGTCTGCCTTCCTAAAGTCGCAAAACAAAAATTGATTCACCAAACTTTCTCCCCACAGCCTAGTTAACTAATTTGAATTAAAAAACTATCCATTTACATATAAAACACATTCCCAACTTTAATATAAAATAGAATTTCTTGTAGAAATTTTATTCATTATTCCTTGAGATGGTTCAATCAATAAAGTCACGCATACAGCGCGGAGTTTTATTTTATTTTTAACCTTGTCTGAAATATTTATATGTTTATTGTTTAAGATGTGTATAGAGTTTTACGCATTTTCTTAGCCTAATGATAGACTTTCTGTTTTATTTTAGGTTTCAAAATTTCACAATATCCTAATAAATACAGCATTTCTTCCTATGATATAGTGTAGTTTTATAAAGGAATGAATTCCATTGTTATAATCTCTTACTTTTATACATTGAAATTTCACTTTTTAAAAAAATTGAGGTGTGTGTGTGTGTGTGTTGTGATCTATAACTATAAAATTTATCAATAGAAAAACCCCTGTAAATTCATAAATAAGTTAAAACAAAGCATCTAGGGCTGCGCATCTTATATTATACGCAGCCCTAGATGCTTTGTTTTAACTTATTTATAAAATGTATAGATTTGATGATGTTGGAGACTATATGAGATATGATGATATCATTATTCTTTATCAAGATAAGATGTGACCAAATGACAAACAAAATAATTACTGTTCACAAAAAAAGATAGTCAAGATGCGAGGACAGTATTTATTATCCCCATAACCCAACACAAAGAGCTTCAAAATATTGGTAGATAATATAATACATGGCAGCTTATACGAGGGGTGTCCCAATAGTCCGTGGCCCGTCCATGAGAACGAAATATTAGAAACTAACAAATTTTACCATATATACCTTGAAACCTTGTATGAAGATATGTAAATTTTTAAGTTTCTACAACTACCCGTTTTTTTTTTTTTTTTTTTTTGTAATAGGTCCTGAAAGAGGACAAGAAACAGGAATAATCTAAAATGGAGACAAACGAGATTCGTGCTGCAATAAAATATATTTGTAAGAAAGGAATGTCGCCGAAAGAAATCTATGAGGATATGGTGGATACATTATGGGAAGATGCTCCTTCCTATAGCACAGTAAAAATGGGTAGCTGCGTTTAAATTAGGGAGGATCAGCACCTAAGACGAACATCGACCAGGAATACCTGTTGAGTCAGTTACTCAAGAAATAATCGAAAAGATACATGATTTGGTTATGTTGGACAGAAGAAAAACAGTTCGTCAGATAGAAGAGACCTTGGGCATTCAAAAACAACAGTGGATCGGATCATGAGAGAACATTTGGGCCTCAGGAAGCTTTCTGCCTGTCACAGAGGTAAACCCCGATATGGCTGTACCACGGAGAAATGTAAACTTTCCCTGTAATTCTTCAAGAAGTTGAAGACTACAGATATAACTTTGGGCAAGTTTTAAAAGCCTTGTAAAAGAGACATGTTTATTGTAACATCTAGTAGCGCGCTCTCCTCTAGCCACGAACTATTCTCAAGCCACGAGCTCTTCTGCCAGCACAGGGAGCATCTCCTTTTATAAAGACAAAAATACAAACAAAAGAAAATATACAAAATATCTATTTATATATATAAAAGAAAGCAACGTATATTTTTACATATAGGATAAATATTCTCCAACACTCTCCCACTTTGTCCTTTTTTGTTTTTTAACTATCAGAAAAACAAAAAGTCAAAGAACACAAATAAAACAAAACTCAATACCTAAATCTTTTAGATAATATAACCTCTCGTCCGGAATGTGTGTAAACTTTCCGTACTTTTCCTGTAGTAGTTTTGTTCCTGCACTGGAACAGACTGTTCCGAACGAACTGGACTGATTTCACAATTATCTCTGTGACCAGATGATTCGTTGGGATCAAAATTGGTAATCGGAACAGTTCATCGTCATTTCGATTCACTATCCTCGTTTTTACTCTCCACAGTCCTTGATCTTGGAACGCGTGTAGATGTTTCATCTTGGGATCTTCCTCACTGACCGAATTACTCTTTTTATCTTAACTAGAGACTTTTCAGCACTGTCTAGCTTCTCTTGTATGATGGTGTTTCCTTCGTATTTAGATGGCTTGAAACGTAGCATCCATTAGAGCCACTTCACGCTTCCCCTTTTTTTATTCATATACCACGGATTCTACTTGGGCTTTTTGGCTACAAATCCAGCCACCACATTCTTCCTCCTTTCTTCTTTAATGGCTTTCAGATCATGCTGTACTTTTGATACTTGCCCGCCTTCTTTCTTTTCCTGAAGCCATTTTGGTCCCTCCCACCATTCGGATTCGATGAATTTCGATGGGGATTTACCACGGGAAGGGAGATCAGCTGGATTGTGTTCCCCTGTGATATGGTTCCAATCTTCACTCTTCGTAAGCGTTGTGATCTCCTTGATATGAGTAGAGGCTTCGATCAGATCTTTCCTAGGTTTTGCTTCTGCTGCATCCGTGATATTGAGCACATCCAATTTCCATAAATCCTGTACGTCAAAACTGTTAACGTGAAGTGAAGTCACGATCTGGCCTGAATCTTCCATGTCGTTCCCTATTGCTGGTCCCATTACTGTCCACCCCATTTGCTTTCTGTTGTCACAACTCCATTTAGCAATTTTTGCATTTTTACTGTCTGAATGCTGCTAAGCAAGTCCGAACCAATTAACATGTGGATCGGTCTCTCTTTACCTTGGTATACTTCAGTTAAGTTGATCCCTCGAGCTTTTAACTCATTGAGTATAGCATAATCCCCTATTTCACTGAAGTGTCGGCAAATCACTTCCTGGTCCAAGAATTTGAAATCATTCGTTTATTCATTGTTAAGGCTGGAGACATTCACTTTGTACACGTTTTGCTCCTTTTGATGTATTTATCCGCTTCCAAACAGACTGTGGGTAAGTGTAACTTGCTGCACTCTCCTGAGGCCCAGTGCGTCCACCGCTCTCTTTGAAATATAGGACCGCTGAGATCCATCCATAGGTTTTGCTTCTGCTGCATCCATGATATCGAGCACATCCAATTTCCATAAATCCTGTACGTCAAAACTGTTAGCGTGAAGTGAAGTCACGATATGGCATGAATCTTCCATTTCGTTCCCTATTTCTGGTCCCATTACTGTCCACCCCAACTTGCTTTCTGTTGTCACAACTTCATTTAGCAATATTTGCATTTTGACTGTCAGAATGCTGCTAAGCAAGTCCGAACCAATTAACATGTGGATTGGTCTCTCTTCACCTCGGTATACTTCAGTTAAGTTGATCCCTTGAGCTTTTAACTCATTGAGTATAGCATGATCCCGTACTTCACTGATGTGTCCGCAAATCACTTCCTGGTCCAAGAATTTGAAATCATTCGTTTATTCATTGTTAAGGCTGGAGACATTGACTTTGTACACGTTGTGCTACTTTTGATGAATTTATCCGCCTCCAAACAGACTGTGGGTAAGTGTAACTTGCTGCACTCTCCTGAGGCCCAGTGCATCCACCGCTCTCTTTGAAATATAAGACCGCTGAGATCCATAGTAGAGCAACACTCGAAGATTATGCTTCCCCTTTGGTCCACTTATCTTCACTATCAGCGTTTGTAGATAAACTTCTCCCACGGTAGCGTTGTTTAAAGTTGTTGACGTGAAATGATTGTCAGTCTCATGCTTTTTTTCAGGACTCTTCTTTGAAACCTTTAGTTCCGCTTTTTGGGGTTAAGAAGTATTTTTGGCTTCCAAAGTAGGACACATAATAGTGTAATGCTTCCCTCCGCAGACTGGACAACGTGGCTTAATCCGGCATTTCTTGAACCCATGGTTAAGAAGCAGGCAACAAAAACAAACATTCTTCTCTTTAGCCTTATCTTTTTTCTCTTGTAGATTGTCCACTGTAGCATTCTTGACTCGGGTGACCTTTCCCACAAAAGATGCAGTTTCGCTTCTTAGTGGTGTTGGCGAGGTCATTAGCCGTCGGCGTTTTACTTTCAGTATTCTTCTTAGGAAGAGATTTCCTGTTTGACAGATAATTCTTCGCATCCTGATTGTATTTGATCTTGAACGCTGCTTTGGCCATATTCACTCGACCTCACTTCTGTTTTCAAAAACGCCATGAGTTGTGTCAACTTATCCTGTACTCCTCTTCCGCTCGCCATATATTGGCTTCGTTCCCATACTCTAAGGGTGTCCTAGGGTAGCGCTGATTTAACAAGTGGGTACAGCATAACCGCAAACTTGTCATGAGCAACGCATAATTTTTCTAATGCTCGCAGTTGTGTCCCCAGTCTATCATCGAGCTTCACTACAGACGTCTTGCCTTCGGCTCTCGCGTTCTGGAGAAGGTAACGTAGATAAATCTCAACAAGCATTTCGTCCTCTCCAAAACGTGATTTGATATAATCGATGACTTTAGGGTAGTTATCGGCACTCGGTGAAAAACTTTCGACTGCTTATCTTGCTTCGGAGTTCTCGGCGGTGGCCTTAAAGAGATACTGGAACTTAGTTTCTGGAGGTATCCCAGGATCCCGGTCAATCGTGCTGAACTGACTCTGAGAACGTAATCCATTCTTTTGGTTCTCCCCCGCACTTCTTGAATTCCAGCTTTGTTAGTCGATAGTTCATTGCAGCAGCGCCGCTGATTGTGCTAACATCATCATTTTTTTACAAGAGCTTCCTAATCAGTCATAATGTTACTGAAATTGTCTTCGTACTCACAAACGGATTCATACTCGGCAGTGAAAGTGTCCTCAGACACCGATTCTTGTAGCAGGGCTTCTTCCATCCTCATGTTCAATATTAAAGGTTTTTCATGGTGGGACTGGAATCGGCGGAGTATTTTCTCTAAATCTGCTCTCTTGACTTCCTTCTTGATCTCCGTTTTGAGCTCCTTGAACGCCTAGGTGAACATAGCACGCAATGGCGTCCTAAGCTTCTTCAGTTCCGCACTACTAACTGGTTGGTCAGCCATCCTAATAAGTAATCACTGGTTCACAGTTGCACTGTTGAGTAATCAGCAATTCTTGAATCTGAATCCTGATGGCTGCGCCAAATGTGGCTAGGGTAAACCCCGAAATGGCCGTACCACGGAGTAAACTTTCCCTCTAATGCTTCAAGAAGTTGAAGACTCCAGAAATAACTTTGGACGAGTTTTAAAAGCCATGCAAATAAGACACGTTTATTAAAACAGCCAGCATGTTCTCCTCAGCCACGAGCTCTTCTGAAGGCACAGGCAGCATCTCCTTTTATAGAGGCAAAAAAACAAACAAAAGAAAAATACAAAATATATATCCACATATATAGAAGAAAGCAAAGTATATTTTTACATATAGGAGAAATATTCTCCAACACTGCCCGTTGGGTTCCCAAACTTTTGACACCCGATCAAAAGGCTGTAAGGAGAAAGTTATCTTCAGGCAATCTTGCGTTATTTGAAGCCAATCCAGAGGAATTTGTTAATAGATTTGTTACCATAGATGAGACTTGGGCCCATCACTTTACACCAGAGTCCAAGCAACAATCCATGCGATGGAGACTCTCCGGTTCCCCTCCCACCAAGAAAGCCAAGACAGTTCCATCAGCAGGGAGAGTTGTGGTGTCTGTTTTTGGAATTCCGAGGGTGTACTTCTTCTAGACTTTATGAATAAGGGTCAAACCATCACTGGCAATTATTATGCAAATCTTGTGAAGCAACTACGAGAAGCTATTAAAGAAATGAGAAGAGGAAAGTTGTCCAGGAAGATTGTTTACCATCAAGACAATGCTCCGAGTCATCGGTCGCTGCAAGCCATGGCTGCTATTTATGATTCTGACTTTGAACTTTTACCACATGCACCCTATTCACCAGATCTAGCTCCGTCTCATTTCCACCTATTTCCTTATTTGAAAAATCCACTTTCTGGCATTCATTTTAGGTCAGATGAAGAGGTCATTGTTGCTGTAACCTCATTTTTTGAGTCACTTGAAACATCGTTCTTTTTGGAAGGCATAAAAGCATTATAACATTGCTGGAAAAAGTGTATAGACCTCAAAGGGGATTGACTATGTTGAATAATAGATCATAATCATTTTATTAGTCATTTTCTTTATATGTCGGGCCACCAACTTATAGGACACCCCTCATATAACACATTTCTGCTCGAAAAATCCCGAGATTACTGGTTTGTGCATGAAAATCAGCGCAAAAATATTTTTTTCTTATCTAGCATTTTGGTAATCAAACAGATGATGAGATAGCACACTTTTGACGTTATACAGATGAATTTCGGGTCGTTTTTTCTAAGAGATTTGAAATTATTTTGTTGACATGCAAAAATAGTGGCTTCTTAGATAGTAGCGGCATCGCTTTATTTTTGTGGCGGACCTGCGTGTAACATGGACCCGCCACTAACCTCTTATCTGGGCTCTAAATTGTTTTATTATTTTTTTTTAATCTATGTTTATACTCTCCATCCTGTACTCTGTATGCATGGGTCATCATGAACGCACTGCTCTGCTGTTCATTTTGTGAAACCCTCGCTAGCTTTTTTGTCATTTAATTTAAATTAAATTTATTTAATGTCATTTCATTAAAGACGGATCTGGACAAAATGCACAGTGTATAGCGTGCAAAAGGATTTTGAAATGCGTCGGTGGGTCTACAAAAGGGCTGCATGTACACCAGAAGGCGGTCCACGGAATCGAAACTTCGAAGAGAAAAGTTAAAGACGAAGTTGATACACAGACCCCTGCAAAAAAGACCCCCAAGATATCAATTCTCGATCATTTTTCGTCTGTTTCCATCGATCGATCGACTGATGCTGTGCTAGCTAGAATGATAGCTCTCGACGGATTGCCATTCTCCGTTTTTGTCACATCTAAGGATCTACGCAAGTGCCTCAATGCTCTTGGACATGAAATTTCTCTCTCCGCAGAGACCATTAAGATTAAAGTGTGTCGTCATGCGGACACATTTCGTGAGAAGGTCGTTCGAGAGCTTCAGATAAAGAAAGAAAAGGGGCAACTTTTCAGCCTTACGCTGGATGAATGGACGTCAATCAGAAGCAAGCGTTACCTGAACATTAATATTCATAGCCGTACCAAGGTGTGGAATCTTGGCCTGACTCGAATATCTGGAGTATTTTCCTCTGAACAATGCAAATATAAAAAGAGAGATTAAGAGGAACGTGGTAAGTTTCTTTATTAAGCGGTATACGAGCTTTCGGACGTCAGCCGTCAATACCTGATGAAGGACGGCTGACGTCCGAAAGCTCGTATACCGCTTAATAAAGAAACTTACCACGTTCCTCTTAATCTCTCTTTTTATATTCCAAACGTGGCTTATCATGTCTGATCCGAATGCAAATATGTCATTGGTGCTAAGCTCTTGGAGTTTGGAATCGACTTCGAAACTGATATTGTGTGTGTTACAACTGATGGGTGCGCAATGATGGTAAAATTGGGTCACATTATTGGTCCACTACAACAGCTCTGCTACGCGCATGGTCTCCATCTGGCTGTGATGGATGTACTTTATGCTAAGAAAAAAGAGAGGGTTGTTCCTGAATTCGTTTCCGCAACAGTAAATGAAGCAGAATCTGACCTTTCCGAGGATGACAATGAGGACACTTCTCCATTTAACGTTAGCCTAGAGGTAGCACATCCCTCATGTACTGAAGCGATTTATCCACAATCTCCAGTATTTTCAAAGAAAAATAAAAATGAAGTGACGAAAAAAGCTCGTGTGGTTGTGAAATTGTTCAAACGATCGCCGCTGAAGAACGAGATCTTACTGAACTACATGCGGCATGATAATCGCATTTCCACCAGTATGTGTCTCATTCTCGACTGCAGAACGCGCTGGGATAGTTTATTGAACATGTTGGAGAGACTTCTCAGTGTGAATTCAGCGATTCAGAAGGCGCTAATAGATCCGAATGCAAATGTCCGTCTAACTGATGAAGATTTTGCTATCATGACGCAAGTAATTTCCGCCCTGAAACCATTTCGGGCAGCTGTGGCGGCTATCTGTAGACGCGACGCTACGCTTTTGACTGCAGAAGCAACAGTAAAGTTTCTTCTAGAGGAGCTGCAAGCACAATCTCATTCTCTCAGCAAAGATCTGCAAAAATCTTTTCAAAAGAGAATTTTAGAAGAGCGATGCAATAAAACATCTTTAGTCCTCCAATATCTGCACAATCCGCAAGCACAGTTAGAAAAAAAGAAGATGGTCAAAGACTTTAGCGTGAAATTGCTTTTGCGTCTTAAACCGTTACAGGGACAAATGGCCGAAGTAAGAATTCAGGCTGATAATTCGCAACTTCCTCGGAGTTTACAAGAACGCCATGAGCCATTACAATCGGATGACCATCTTACAATTGAGCGCCGATTGCAAGAAGCTATTGAGGCTGCCTCTTCAACTTCAATTGCAATACCTACACCAGACTCCTCATCCTACTCAACTATGATTAACCACGAACTTAATATTACTGCTCAGTCAGGCAAACGAGGACCCCATTTAGAGAGTGTGTATCAATACTTGCTGACAATTCCTCCAACGTCTGTGGAATCGGAAAGAGTCTTCTCCTCCTCTGGATATCTATGCAATAAGATACGTTCTAGTTTGCATGATGACACTCTTGACAAATTATCTTTCCTACGCTCAAATCTTTCTCGAAATTGAATTTTTATCCTTAAAATAAAGTAATTCATGGTTTTTAAAACGGTGCTGTCTTCTTTCTAAACATTAATACATAGTTGGGCAAAATGCAATAATGATTACATTTTCTATAATCACAATTGCAAATAATAATGATTACATTTGCTATAATTACAATTACAAGTAATTTTAATCACAATTGCTATCATTATATATCGAATTACGAGTAATTATGTTTACATTCTCATGCAATTAATTTTTTTTTGCAAAGTAATGCATTGCAAAGTAATCGTAATTACAAGGTAATGTATTACTTTGAATGGATTACTGCCCAACACTGCATTAAGAGATGTGGTCTAAGAGTTCCAAGAACAGTAATTTTTTTCCAGATGTGTGTACAGTAATTGACAGATAATTTCAAACTGTAACCCAAAAGCAATGATTTAGTTCACAAGCAGGCGCAAAATATATGGCTTTCAGGTTGTTTTCATCGAAGTAAATGCCACGTTATTGGCACTATATAACAAAAAATTAAAAATATAACGAACGAAACGATATACCTCTTGGCGTAGAAAGACGAAAATGTTTTTCGATCCCGGGATATCCCGGGATCCCGGGATTGAGAAAAAAGCAATCCCGAAACTCTGGATTGAAAATATGTACCGGGATTGGTAGCCCTAGTCACAATCCTTGCTCAATGTGGCACCCTTCTATAGATGACAGATTGGCCAGCATTAAATTACAAATCTGTTGAAATTGATTAAACGTGCCGTCTGATAGAAGCCTTCAACATGGCCAAAGTGGTAGGCCTGCATCGATAAACACGCGACTTAATTGTACCCCCCATAACCAAAAATCGCAAGGCGTCAAGTCTGGTGATCTTGGAGGCCATTGGTGTATAAAGTGGCGACTTATCATACGATCTTAACCGAACGTATCATTCAACAATTTTTCGGCACCGCGGGAGATGGGGAGCTCCTCCATCTTGCATAAATGTTATTTCGCTTAGTGCTTGTCTGTCCTGCAATATGGGAATATTATTTTCTCTCATAAGTTGAACATAACGTTCACCAGTTACAGAAACAGTTTTAAAAGTTATTCCATTGATTTTTTCAAAGAAAAATGGCCGAATAATAAAAGAATATGTGAATCCAGACAAAACTGTAACTTTAGGCTGATAAAGTGGCATTTCTATAAAATTCCTAGGTTTTTCTGTACTTTTCTGTTCTTTAACTTCTTCGTTTAGAGAAAGGTGAGCTTCATCTGTCCACAGAACATCAGACAGCCAGTTTTTATCTGTATCATTTTGCCGGAAAACTATGCAGCGAATTCTTGAAGTTTCTCAAAATTACCGACTTTCAGTTCGTGAAATCTTTGAATTTTGTATGGGTATTCTTAATGTGAGTGCTCTCCAAACTGTTCCATACGAAATCCATGTCTGTCGAGAACCTTGTCGAGCACTTAATTCTCCATACGTGGATAACGTTTCAATTTTATTCAACATTCTTCGAAACCGTAACAGCCACTGACTTGCATGTCGACGGTCTTCCATTCCGAGGTTTTGTTTCCAGA
>CP092875.1:18767503-18786421 GCA_030710605.1 Cordylochernes scorpioides | reverse complement strand
GATCATTCTTCCCAGTAATTAGGATGTCATCTACTGCGCAGAAAACCATGGGAATTCCTTACAGAAGCAAGTCCATCTGTTTTTGGAACAATGCTGGGGCTGAAGATATTTCAAACGGGAGTCGTGTGTACTTGTATAAACCCTGATGCGTATTGATGACTGTATAAAGCTGAGATTCATCATCTAGTTCCAATTGGTTTTAGGCATCTCTGAGGTCTATTTTGCTGAATTTTTCACCACCAGCTAAAGCTGCAAAAATATCCTCGGCTCTATGTAGAGGGTATTGATCCACTTTAAGGGCTTGGTTCGCAGTAATCTTGAAATCTCCACAAATTCGAATAGTCTGGTCAGACTTCAGAACTGGAACCCTTGGAGCGGCACATGTCGCATGGGTTTCAAAATTGCCGCCTTGAGTAATATATCAAGGTCTCTAGAAATCTTCTCCTTGAGCGCATAAGGAATAGGACGTGACTTATAAAATCTTGGTTTCATTTCAGGATCTACTAGCAATCTAGCTCTAACCCCCTTGAACACTTGTAGCCAGGTTTAAACAGTTCTCTAAATCTATGTAGCTGTGTTGGCAGGTTGTTTTCTGTTACTTTAATCATGTCAACCTGGTATGGCTGGGTTGGTAGTATTCCCAATGCTTCCATTCAATTCCGACCACAAAGGCTAGGACCTTCACTTCCAACAACCATCAATGGTAGGGTCAGAATACTATTCTGGTATTCGTGAGGATAGAGGCTGCCTGGCCGGCATTCATATTTCTTGAAAAAATATACTTCGGTCAGTATAAATCTTTTTATTACCTCGACGTTTCGACAAAAAGCTTTTGTCCTCGTCAGGAGCAAACAAAAATTAAAACATATAGCAAGGCGTTAAAAATTATTCTAAGGCTCTAAGGGGGTTCTCACGCGATATTCGAAATTTTGTACAACATCCAAAGCACGAGTCAAAAATAAATATTTAACTCGCAAGGACTATGATCTTTGAAATAAAATTATGATATACATATTTATATTAAGAAATTATAAACAAAAAAATATATAAAAATAATAATAACATTTAAAAGATTTCACAATAGTATATATTAATCGATATCTATTATGTACAATTTATACATACCCTTTATAACTCTTTTTTAATTTAAAAACAAATCGTATTGTAGCGGAATATCTTCATATACATTTAAAGTTCTTTTCCCCATTCCACGTGATACCCACCCCTCTAAAAATAATCTTTCTTTTTTAAATTTTATATTCCTATGAAATATCTCAATATCATTCCAATCTGGCCTATGTCCTGAATATAATGCATGTTCCCCAATTTTGTTTAACGCCCTTCTCCCCATTAAACCCTGTTGGTGTTCTTTGATCCTAGTCTCTAAATTACGGCCTGTTTCTCCTACATAAATTTTGTCACATTGTGTGCATTTAATTTCATAAATTACATTACTTGGTTTTAATGTGCCTATGTTATCCTTCATTATTCTATTTCTAGTTAAAAATTCCCTTTTTGTCCCCGTACTATACCAAATATTATATTTAAATTTTCTCAAAATTCTAGATATTTCGTTATCTATATCTCTAAAATATGGAATAATTATATTATTGCAATCATCTTTATTCCTATTTGAATTTGGCCTATCTATTTCATATCTTCTAATTCATTTGTTTTTGAAACCAACTGGATAATCAGATTGTTCTAGTTCTGCTCTAATTTTCATTATCTCTTTTTTATAAATATCTCGGTCTGTGCATACTTGTTTGGCTCTTTGTACAAGAGATTTTATCACCTGTCTTTTATGTATCATAGGATTATTGGAATTAAAATTTAGATGTATACCACAGTCTGTTGGCTTTCTGAAAACGCTGGTTAAAATTGAACCATCTTCTTTGCGAGTTAGTCCAACATCTAAGAATGATAAAAAATCCCTCCTTTTCTGTTTCAACCGTGAATTTTATTCCTCTTTCTAAATTATTCAACATGACCATGATTTCATTAAGGTTTTCTTTGCGGATCACTGCAAAAACATCATCTATATATCGGCTTCAGATTCTTATTCCCTCAATCAAGATTGCCTTTTTATCTACTGATGCCATTACGATGTCAGCAATGATCATTCTTGTAGGGCAACCCATAGCAGTGCCGTCTTTTTGCCTGTAAAATTTATCCCCATATCTGAAGTAAATATTAACAAAACATAACCTTAAGCCTTTTATCATTTCGTTGATTTCTAATCCCTTGTTTTCGCAATCTTGTCTCTTCACCTCAAAATATTCCTTTATTTCTTTTAGAGCTAGAGTTCTATTGATATTGGTGAAAAGTGATTTGACATCAAAGGATACCATAATTCCATGGTAATTTAACTTCAAATTTTTAGCGATATCTAATAGCTCTTTCCTATTTCTAATATCTAACCCGGAAATTTCACTTGTACTCGGTACCTGTTTTTTAAGCCAGTCCGCTAAACGTCTGGTGGGGGCCTTGAATCCTGATACAATGGGCCGTAGGGGAACTTTTTCTTTATTACCTACTAAAAAGTTAAAACTCAAAATATCAAAATTCATCAAAAACATGAAGTCTAAGGACATTGATAAAAGAAAAATGAAGCTAGAAGATGTTGCCGCACCTCTCTTTAAAGGAGTACCAAAGATCCATAATTTATGGAATTAAATGCACACAATGTGACAAAATTTATGTAGGAGAAACAGGCCGTAATTTAGAGACTAGGATTAAAGAACACCAACAGGGTTTAATGAGGAGAAGGGCGTTAAGCAAAATTGGGGAACATGCATTATATTCAGGACATAGGCCAGATTGGAATGATATTGAGATATTTCATAGGAATATAAAATTAAAAAAAAAAAAGATTATTTTTATAGGGGTGGGTATCACGTGAAATGGGGAAAAGAACTTTAAATGTATATGAAGATATTCCGCTACAATACAATTTGTTTTTAAATTTAAAAAATGTAGTTATAAAGGGTAAGTATAAATTGTACATAATAGATACGATTAATATATACTATTGTGAAATCTTTTAAATGTTATTATTAATTTTTATATTTATTTTTGTTTATAATTTCTTGATATATATATGTATATCATAATTTTATTTCAAAGATCATACTCTTTGTGAGTTAAATATTTATTTTTGACTCGTGCTTTGGATGTTGTACAAAATTTCGAAAATCGCGTGAGAACGCCCTTAGAGCCTTAGATAAATTTTTAATGCCTTGCTACACCAAATGTGCAACTCTGCTGGATCAAAGGCCCAAGCGGTATTCCAGGAAATGAACTGGCGGATCAGGCGGCAAAGGCTGCAGCACATTCTAATCTGCCACTATCTTCACCACCCTCCCAAAGAGCGTCGCGCGCGGTAAAAAAGAACAGATAGCCCTCAAAATGTGGACAGACCTCTACATCCAAGATTACTCCACCAGAAATCTACGAAGATTTGCTGCTACCCCGAAACTACTCCTCCAAATGCTTCGAAACATCAAGCATGGATCTACCTCCACTACAATCTTGACCGGCCATGGTTACATTCAGGCAGACCTTGCAACGGTATCGAAAGAAGACCCAACTTGCCCCCACTGCCAAGATGAAGACCAAACCGTAGACCACCTCCTCTTCACTTGCCCACCCTTCCAATACCAACGATTCCAGACAGCCACTCTCCTAGGTATCACCAACATATGTCCAGCATCCCTAGAAAATCTCCCAAGAAAGAAATCTGCCTGGCGACACCTCATTAATTGGACTTCAATGGCATTGTATATAAATCCAAGAATACTTAGGTCAGAAGGACATCCCGGGTAGTTGGCGACTTCTGTACGCTCCAGGAACCTGGGTTACTTAAATAAATAATAATAATGCCTTGCTATATGTTTTCATTTTTGTTTGCTCCTGACGAGGACAAAAGCTTTTTGTCGAAACGTCGAGGTAATAAAGGTAATAAATAGGCCGAAGTATCTTTTTTCAAGAAATATTCTGGTATTGTACAGGTACATCCAACCTACCTAACACTTGTAACGGTTGGCTACTGTATGTTGCCAACTTAATGGATCGGCAGGACATGGATTAGGTAGTTTAAAGAACCTCCGAATAGAGTCGGATATGACGCTGTAGGCAGAACCATTATCTTATTCCAATGACAGTATCTTATCATTGATTTGTACTTTAATCTTAATTGGATCGGGTGTTTTCCATAAATTTAAATTTTTGAAGATTTGACTGCTGTTTTACGTCTCTGCGATAGCGTGTACTTTATTTCCATCCTTATTTGCAGTAGAATTGCGTTGTGGCTTTCTTTTTAGGCAACTCCTCCCTAAATGTCCAATATTGCCACAGTTGAAACATTTGGCTTTCAAATGAGGGCATTTATCTTGCTTATGATCCTTTGATCCACATCTTATGCATGTGTAGTTTTCTGACTTGGTGATATTTTCTGTAGTAGATGGCTTTAATATCCAATTAACTTGCTTAATTTTCTTAACAACCTCTGGATTTCTTTGACTTTGTAAATATTTTTCATCTTGCGCTGCTGCTTCTAAACCAAGAGCAATTTCTATAGCTTTTTGCAAGGTCAAACTATCACCTTCCCCTCACAGTTTTCTTTGAATGCTGTCATCCTCAATTCCAGCTATTAGTCTATCACGGATAGCTTCGTCTAATGTAGACCCAAATTTGCAATATTCTGCCATCTTCTTTAATTCCGCAATGTATGTTGAATTTTTTTCACCTGGATCCTTGCTCTATTTTTAAACTTTGAACGTTCGACGATAGCAGATAGGGTGGGGTTTATATGTTTTTTTTTTTTTTTTTTATTTGCCCACTAGAACTGTGTAAGTATTTTCTAAATCAGATTTTTTTAGAATGCAAAGATCTTATTAAAGGGTGTACACCGTTGGGGTTAGCAGGGTCAAGAAAATAGCTTTTTTTAAATTTTGATCAATGTTATTTGCCTCAAAGAAATACTTTAATATTTCTGTGTATCTCTACCAACTTACTGTAGATTCATCAAATTTTTCAATTGTAAAAATAGACATTTTGAAAATAAAAATGTTCACTTATCTTCAATTGGAAGATCCCATCCTCGTCGCCAAAATACTGTTGTGTATTCAGGGTCACCACGTAGTTGTAAACAAATTAGTTTAACTCGTAATAGAAATAGAGTAATTTAGATTAGATATTAAGTCTAACTAACCAGAAACAAAGATGTAGGAAGATGATGATAAAAAGAATAATTATATTGACCGGTCATTATTTATATTATATATAATATTGACCAGTTATATTGAATATCTATCAAATATATTTGTACGACATTCATATAGTAAGTTCTAAATCTGCTGAAAATTGATGCGCGCGCAAAGTTAATCGAAATATTGACAATTTTATAATAAAATTTCTCTATTTTACCCAATATTTACTTTTAAATATTCCCATATCGAGTGCTATATTTCTACCACAGCTAGCTATATACTTCTATTCTAGTTAAAGTTACTAGCTTCAGGGAAGGGTTTGGGAAAAAAATCGCAATTAGGGCATTTTTGTGATCTATTGGAGGCTTTAGCTCAAGGGAAATAAAACTAGTCCTCATGAGATATATTTGTGAAATATTGTGATGGAAGTGTAACCTATATTACATTCAAAAGAAATGAGGAATATCTTAGTTCTTATCCAAATAAAATTTCAAAGCATTACAAATTTAACTAGCTATATTTAATTTCCTTATGTGAACCAGTTGGTCATATTCAACTAAAATACATATATTAGCCATAGCTTGAGCGTTTTTCTTATTCCATTCATTTAATTTTGGACCATCGTTCTCAGGCCTAGGTGAATTTATAACATCCCAAACGCCTTCTTTAAATAAAAAGATTTTCATTTCGAACTTCCAAATATCATAATTGGAGTTATTTAGCTTAATAAACCGTATTTTGTCAATGACTTATATTATTTTTGAAAGTATAATCAAAATTCTCACACCAGATGATTATCAAATATTCTCTTAATTATTTTTGATCCTTCACACAGTCTCGTATATATAATCATTGTTATATTAAAATTAATTATTAAACTTAGTGTGAAGGATGAATTCGTAACCTTTTAAAATTGTCTCTATTATTTATTATTAATTAATAGCAAGGATACAAAACAAACCTGTTATAAACGTGAAGCAGAAACAATAATTATTATTATAAATAAAAGACAATTCGCTGAAGGAAGAGTTTCATTTTACTCTTCCCTTAGCGAATTGCCTTTCATTTATAATTTACCGAAGGGATTATACTATTATCAAATTATTATTATATATAAGAGATCTTTTCAAACTATAGTTCAGCTTTATAGCCATTTCTACTCTGTGTAATATTCCGAAATTCATTTTACCTTGTATTTATAGTCTATAATCCTAATTGTGTCTTATCATTTCTGATAGAGTGAAAACAGGTTGATTGGTTCTTGCGAATGACCATTTAGACACGGTTAAGGTTAGAAATAACTCATCCATATAATTTTAAAAATAAACACACGTGTACCTATCACTATAAAACAATATTTTATATTGTATAAACCAAAATACAAATACATATCACAATTATTTTATTAACGCCTTCAATATGGTAATTATTTTCGAAATATATAAAATAATTGTTCTAAACATTTTCAACAAAAAAGTAATAACGGAATCCTCACATCAATATTAAGGAAAAATGACGAACTGACCAATATTTAATAGTAATATATAATTAAGTAGATTATATAATCTCGAAATATATTTATATTATTATATTTAAAAGGTTCGTATTCACACAAACAATGATGGAAATTTGTCATGGATGTGTATTACAGAAAGTCACCAGAGAAGTAAATGTCTGCCTTCCTAAAGTCGCAAAACAAAAATTGATTCACCAAACTTTCTCCCCACAGCCTAGTTAACCAATTTGAATTAAAAAACTATCCATTTACATATAAAACACATTCCCAACTTTAATATAAAATAAAATTTCTTGTAGAAATTTTATTCATTATTCCTTGAGATGGTTCAATCAATAAAGTCACGCATACAGCGCGGAGTTTTATTTTATTTTTAACCTTCTCTGAAATATTTATGTGTTTATTGTTTAAGATGTGTATAGAGTTTTACGCATTTTCTTAGCCTAATGATAGACTTTCTGTTTTATTTTAGGTTTCAAAATTTCACAATATCTTAATAAATACAGCATTTCTTCCTATGATATAGTGTAGTTTTATGAAGGAATGAATTCCATTGTTATAATCTCTTACTTTTATACATTGAAATTTCACTTTTCAAAAATATTGAGGTGTGTGTGTGTGTTGTGATCTATAACTATAAAATTTATCAATAGAAAAATCCCTGTAAATTCATAAATAAGTTAAAACAAAGCATCTAGGGCTGCGCATCTTATATTATACGCAGCCCTAGATGCTTTGTTTTAACTTATTTATAAAATGTATAGATTTGATGATGTTGGAGACTATATGAGATATGATGATATCATTATTCTTTACCAAGATAAGATGTGACCAAATGACAAACAAAATAATTACTGTTCACAAAAAAAGATAGTCAAGATGCGAAGACAGTATTTATTATCCCCATAACCCAACACAAAGAGCTTCAAAATATTGGTAGATAATATAATACATGGCAGCTTATACGAGGGGTGTCCCAATAGTCCGTGGCCCGTCCATGAGAACGAAATATTAGAAACTGACAAATTTTACCATATATACCTTGAAACCTTGTATGAAGATATGTAAATTTTTAAGTTTCTACAACTATACCCGTTTTTTTGTAATAGGTCCTGAAAGAGGACAAGAAACAGGAATAATCTAAAATGGAGACAAACGAGATTCGTGCTGTAATAAAATATATTTGTAAGAAAGGAATGTCGCCGAAAGAAATCTATGAGGATATGGTGGATACATTAAGGGAAGATGCTCCTTCCACTAGCACAGTAAAAATGGGTAGCTGCGTTTAAATTAGGGAGGATCAGCACCGAAGACGAACATCGACCAGGAATACCTGTTGAGTCAGTTACTCAAGAAATAATCGACAAGATACATGATTTGGTTATGTTAGACAGAAGAAAAACAGTTCGTCAGATAGAAGAGACCTTGGGCATTCAAAAACAACAGTGGATCGGATCATGAGAGAACACTTGGGCCTCAGGAAGCTTTCTGCCTGTCACGGAGGTAAACCCCGATATGGCTGTACCACGGAGAAATGTAAACTTTCCCTGTAATGCTTCAAGAAGTTGAAGACTACAGATATAACTTTGGGCAAGTTTTAAAAGCCTTGTAAAAGAGACATGTTTATTGTAACATCTAGTAGCGCGCTCTCCTCTAGCCACGAACTATTCTCTAGCCACGAGCTCTTCTGCCAGCACAAAAGAAAATATACAAACAAAAGAAAATATACAAAATATCTATTTACATATATAAAAGAAAGCAACGTATATTTTTACATATAGGAGAAATATTCTCCAACACTCTCCCACTTTGTCCTTTTTTGTTTTTTAACTATCAGAAAAACAAAAAGTCAAAGAACACAAATAAACAAAACTCAATACCTAAATCTTTCAGATAATATAACCTCTCGCCCGGAATGTGTGTAAACTTTCCGTACTTTTCCTGGAGTAGTTTTGTTCCTGCACTGGAACAGACTGTTCCGAACGAACTGGACTGATTTCACAATTATCTCTGTGACCAGATGATTCGTTGGGATCAAAATTGGTAATCGGAACAGTTCATCGTCATTTCGATTCACTATCCTCGTTTTTACTCTCCACAGTCCTTGATCTTGGAACGCGTGTAGATGTTTCATCTTGGGATCTTCCTCACTGACCGAATTACTCTGTGTTATCTTAACTAGAGACTTTTCAGCACTGTCTAGCTTCTCTTGTATGATGGTGTTTCCTTCGTATTTAGAGGGCTTGAAACGTAGCATCCATTAGAGCCACTTCACGCTTCCCCTTTTTTTATTCATATACCACGGATTCTACTTGGGCTTTTTGGCTACAAATCCAGCCACCACAGTCTTCCTCCTTTCTTCTTTAATGGCTTTCAGATCATGCTGTACTTTTGATACTTGCCCGTCTTCTTTCTTTTCCTGAAGCCATTTTGGTCCCTCCCACCATCCGGATTCGATGAATTTCGATGGGGATTTACCATGGGAAGGGAGATCAGCTGGATTGTGTTCCCCTGTGATATGGTTCCAATCTTCACTCTTCGTAAGCGTTGTGATCTCCTTGACATGAGTAGAGACTTCGATCAGATCTTTCCTAGGTTTTGCTTCTGCTGCATCCGTGATATTGAGCACATCCAATTTCCATAAATCCTGTTCGTCAAAACTGTTAACGTGAAGTGAAGTCACGATCTGGCATGAATCTTCCATGTCGTTCCCTATTGCTGGTCCCATTACTGTCCACCCCATTTGCTTTCTGTTGTCACAACTCCATTTAGCAATTTTTGCATTTTTACTGTCTGAATGCTGCTAAGCAAGTCCGAACCAATTAACATGTGGATCGGTCTCTCTTTACCTTGATATACTTCAGTTAAGTTGATCCCTAGAGCTTTTAACTCATTGAGTATAGCATGATCCCCTATTTCACTGATGTGTCGGCAAATCACTTCCTGGTCAAAGAATTTGAAATCATTCGTTTATTCATTGTTAAGGCTGGAGACATTGACTTTGTACACGTTTTGCTCCTTTTGATGAATTTATCTGCTTCCAAATAGACTGTGGGTAAGTGTAACTTGCTGCACTCTCCTGAGGCCCAGTGCGTCCACCGCTCTCTTTGAAATATAGGACCGCTGAGATCCATCCATAGGTTTTGCTTCTGCTGCATCCATGATATCGAGCACATCCAATTTCCATAAATCCTGTACGTCAAAACTGTTAGCGTGAAGTGAAGTCACGATCTGGCATGAATCTTCCATTTCGTTCCCTATTTCTGGTCCCATTACTGTCCACCCCAACTTGCTTTCTGTTGTCCAACCTCATTTAGCAATATTTGCATTTTGACTGTCAGAATGCTGCTAAGCAAGTCCGAACCAATTAACATGTGGATTGGTCTCTCTTCACCTCGGTATACTTCAGTTAAGTTGATCCCTTGAGCTTTCAACTCATTGAGTATAGCATGATCCCGTACTTCACAGATGTGTCCGCAAATCACTTCCTGGTCCAAGAATTTGAAATCATTCGTTTATTCATTGTTAAGGCTGGAGACATTGACTTTGTACACGTTGTGCTACTTTTGATGAATTTATCCGCCTCCAAACAGACTGTGGGTAAGTGTAACTTGCTGCACTCTCCTGAGGCCCAGTGCGTCCACCGCTCTCTTTGAAATATAAGACCGCTGAGATCTATAGTCGAGCAACACTCGAAGATTATGCTTCCCCTTTGGTCCACTTATCTTCACTATCAGCGTTTGTAGATAAACTCCTCCCACGGTAGCGTTGTTTAAAGTTGTTGACGTGAAATGATTGTCAGTCTCATGCTTTTTTTCAGGACTCTTCTTTGAAACCTTTAGTTCCGCTTTTTGGGGTTAAGAAGTATTTTTGGCTTCCAAAGTAGGACACATAATAGTGTAATGCTTCCCTCCGCAAACTGGACAACGTGGCTTAATCCGGCATTTCTTGAACCCATGGCTAAGACGCAGGCAACAAAAACAAACATTCTTCTCTTTAGCCTTATCTTTTTTCTCTTGTAGATTGTCCACTGTAGCATTCTTGACTCGGGTGACCTTTCCCACAAAAGATGCAGTTTCGCTTCTTAGTGGTGTTGGCGAGGTCAGTAGCCGTCGGCGTTTTACTTTCAGTATTCTTCTTAGGAAGAGATTTCCTGTTTGACAGATAATTCTTCGCATCCTGATTATATTTGATCTTAAACGCTGCTTTGGCCATATTCACTCGACCTCACTTCTGTTTTCAAAAACGCCATGAGTTGTGTCAACTTATCCTGTACTCCTCTTCCGCTCGCCATATATTGGCTTCGTTCCCATACTCTAAGGGTGTCCTAGGGTAGCGCTGATTTAACAAGTGGGTACAGCATAACCGCAAACTTGTCATGAGCAACGCATAATTTTTCTAATGCTCGCAGTTGTGTCCCCAGTCTATCGTCGAGCTTCACTACAGACGTCTTGCCTTCGGCTCTCACGTTCTGGAGAAGGTCACGTATATAAATCTCAACAAGCATTTCGTCCTTTCCAAAACGTGATTTGATATAATCGATGACTTTAGGGTAGTTATCGGCACTCGGTGAAAAACTTTCGACTGCTTCTCTTGCTTCGGAGTTCTAGGCGGTGGCCTTAAAGAGATACTGGAACTTAGTTTCTGGAGGTATCCGAGGATCCCGGTCAATCGTGCTGAACTGACTCAGAGAACGTAATCCATTCTTTTAGTGTTCCCCGCACTTCTTGAACTCCAGCTTTGTTAGTCGATAGTTCATTGCAGCAGCTCCGCTGATTGTGCTAACATCATAATTTTTTTACAAGAGCTTCCTAATCAGTCATAATGTTACTGAAATTGTCTTCGTACTCACAAACAGATTCATACTCGGCAGTGAAAGTGTCCTCAGACACCGATTCTTGTAGCAGGGCTTCTTCCATCCTCATGTTCAATATTAAAGGTTTTTCATGGTGGGACTGGAATCGGCGGAGTATTTTCTCTAAATCTGCTTTCTTGACTTCCTTCTTGATCTCCGTTTCGAGCTCCTTGAACGCCTTGGTGAACATAGCACGCAATGGCGTCCTAAGCTTCTTCAGTTCCGCACTACTAACTGGTTGGTCAGCCACCCTAATAAGTAATCACTGGTTCACAGTTGCACTGTTGAGTAATCAGCAATTCTTCAATCTGAATCCTGATGGCTGCGCCAAATGTGGCTAGGGTAAACCCCGAAATGGCCGTACCACGGAGTAAACTTCCCTCTAATGCTTCAAGAAGTTGAAGACTCCAGAAATAACTTTGGACGAGTTTTAAAAGCCTTGCAAATAAGACACGTTTATTAAAACAGCCAGCATGTTCTCCTCAGCCACGAGCTCTTCTGAAGGCACAGGCAGCATCTCCTTTTATAGAGTCAAAAAAACAAACAAAAGAAAAATACAAAATATATATCCACATATATAGAAGAAAGCAAAGTATATTTTTAAATATAGGAGAAATATTCTCCAACACTGCCCGTTGGGTTCCCAAACTTTTGACACCCGATCAAAAGGCTGTAAGGAGAAAGTTATCTTCGGGCAATCTTGCGTTATTTGAAGCCAATCCAGAGGAATTTGTTAATAGATTTGTTACCATAGATGAGACTTGGGCCCATCACTTTACACCAGAGTCCAAGCAACAATCCATGAGATGGAGACACTCCGGTTCCCCTCCCACCAAGAAAGCCAAGACAGTTCCATCAGCAGGGAGGGTTGTGGTGTCTGTTTTTGGAATTCCGAGGGTGTACTTCTTCTAGACTTTATGAATAAGGGTCAAACCATCACTGGCAATTATTATGTAAATCTTGTGAAGCAACTACGAGAAGCTATTAAAGAAAAGAGAAGAGGAAAGTTGTCCAGGAAGATTGTTTACCATCAAGACAATGCTCCGAGTCATCGGTCGCTGCAAGCCATGGCTGCAATTTATGATTCTGACTTTGAACTTTTACCACATGCACCCTATTCACCAGATCTAGCTCCGTCTCATTTCCACCTATTTCCTTATTTGAAAAATCCACTTTCTGGCATTCATTTTAGGTCAGATGAAGAGGTCATTGTTGCTGTAACCTCATTTTTTGAGTCACTTGAAACATCGTGGAAAAAGTGTATAGACCTCAAAGGGGATTGACTATGTTGAATAATAGATCATAATCATTTTATTAGTCATTTTATTTATATGTCGGGCCACCAACTTATAGGACACCCCTCATATAACACATGAGGTAACTGCCTTCTCTCTTGTATTAGGTCACAATCCTTGCTCAATGTGGCACCCTTCTATAGATGACAGATTGGCCAGCATTAAATTACAAATCTGTTGAAATTGATTAAACGTGCCGTCTGATAGAAGCCTTCAACATGGCCTGCATCGATAAACACGCGACTTAATTGTAACCCCATAACCAAAAATCGCAAGGCGTCAAGTCTGATGATCTTGGAGGCCACTGGTGTATAAAGTGGCGACTTATCATACGATCTTAACCGAACGTATCATTCAACAATTTTTCGGCACCGCGGGAGATATGGGGAGCTCCTCCATCTTGCATAAATTTTATTTCGCTTAGTGCTTGTCTGTCCTGCAATATGGGAATATTCTTTTCTCTCATAAGTTGGACATAACGTTCACCAGTTACAGAAACAGTTTTAAATGTTATTCCATTGATTTTTTCAAAGAAAATGGCCAAATAATAAAAGAAGATGTGAATCCAGACAAAACTGTAACTTTAGGCTGATAAAGTGGCATTTCTATAAAATTCCTAGGTTTTTCTGTTGCCAAAATGCGGCTGTTTTGCGTGTTAACTTCTTCGTTTAGAGAAAAGTGAGCTTCATCTGTCCACAGAACATCAGACAGCCAGTTTATATCTGTATCATTTTGCCGGAAAACTATGCAGCGAATTCTTGACGTTTCTCAAAATTACCGTCTTTCAGTTCGTGAAATCTTTGAATTTTGTATGGGTATTCTTAATGTGTGTGCTCTCCAAACTGTTCCATACGAAATCCATGTCTGTCGAGAACCTTGTTGAGCACTTACTTCTCCATACGTGGATAACGTTTCAATTTTATTCAACATTCTTCGAAACCGTAACAGCCACTGACTTGAATGTCGACGGTCTTCCATTCCGAGGTTTTGTTTCCAGAGATCCAGGTTTTTAAAAATTTTAAATCATTCGCCTTAGAGAGTAGCAACTCATGGGTCCTTTACTGCTTCGAATATCTTCAGAGGTACGAAACGCTCGTAAAGCTTCAAAGGCAGATTGTGAATTGCAAAAAAAAAATCATCAAGGAAGTTTTATCCTGTTTTAAAATAATAAAATATTTTCTCACATGAGTTTCTTTTTATTACTAAAATTGTAAATTGTTGTAAATATCCACGCTGCGCGCGTATGTTTTCGTAAATATTTCTTGTAAGATATAGTCGATGTTTTATTAAGCCCGTTGAAGAGCGATTATCGCTTGAAAGCTAGCGTTTTTCTAATTTTAAACATTTTCCACAATTTTATCACGAATAGAGCTTTATCCTGTAGTGACGGTACTCCAGAGTAAAATAAATTATCAGAGTTAGATGAATATTTTTCAAATGAATTAAAATAAATATAATCGATACTGAGAGTTGAATTTAAAAAAATAAATTTATTATCTTCGAAATTTAAATAAGTGAGAGTATTCCAGCAAATCGCATCTAAAATATAATTTCTTTTTTGCTACATGTTTAATTTGCATATACCTATTTTACATATCTCAGATTGTATTTAAAAATTGTCAACCAATTCTTCTACTTTTGGCGAAATCGTGTTTTATTAATTTATCATTTGATATTATTAGGGTGTTTTCCTGGTATTCAAAAAGGAAAAATATGTGTCGATCAGTTATATTTTCAATTTATCAAACAATTTGGCCGCTGAATCTATTCTTCTTCTTCTTTATTATCTCCACTCAATCACACTAAGGTATCAAGCTTGTAAAGCTTGAGATTTTTGATGGTGTCTGCCGGGGAAGAGTAGAGCTCATCAATGGATGAGTCAATACAGTCAATAATATGTCTTGGGGTTGCAGGCTGAAAATTGCACTTAGTACATAGTGGGAAAACCTTGCAACCATTCCGGAAAGTCATTGTCCGTAGATGACCAGACTTAAGTCTGGAAATCAAAGACTGTTGTTCTCTTGGGAGGACAGAACCGGTGCTTGTCCCTCCTGCTCTGTACCAGTCATGTGCAGCATCAGATTTCCATTCCTGCAGGCATTGGGTTTTGATGGTACGGAGGAGGTCTCTTTCGTCTAGTTGGGTGGTGGATTCTCTTGCTTCAGGTAGGCCAAGAGCTCCAGCCTTTGCCAGAGAGTCTGCCAGCTCATTACCAGGAATTCCAACGTGAGCTGGAAGCCATTGCACTGTGACTGAGCTGTTGGCTGGGAGTCGGTT
This sequence comes from Cordylochernes scorpioides, assembly GCA_030710605.1. Classification (NCBI taxonomy): domain Eukaryota; kingdom Metazoa; phylum Arthropoda; class Arachnida; order Pseudoscorpiones; family Chernetidae; genus Cordylochernes; species Cordylochernes scorpioides. Next base: position 18,771,268 of record CP092875.1, on the reverse strand, counting down.
TACAGACTTAGCAATGCTCTTGAGGAGAGGTTCTTGACTGGAGAAGCAGTTTTGAAAGGTATAAATGGCTGCTCTTGAGTCGGAGTAGATTATTATTTTGCTTGGCGAGTTGATGTTGATGTCTTTTAGAGCCGTATCTATAGCAGAGAGTTCTGATTTATAAACTGATAGATGTCTAGGGTGGGAGAGGGAGATTTTTTCCAGGATCTTATCTTTGTAGATAGCAATTCCACTGAGAGACAGTCCAGTTTCAAGTTGGCTACCGTCATTGTAAATTGTGATGTCGAAGAGGGAGCTATTTTCCTCAATGATTTGGAGGCCAAGAGCTTTAAGTAATTCTGACTGAGTTTTATGTTTGTGGGGATTGTCTGGTAGATGAGTTTGTTGCGAGTTTTGTGTGGGGGATAGGAAGTTCTGTGTTTGGGATTAATTGGGATGTCTAAAAGATTAGAGTTGTGAGCCATGTTGAGAGGTGTGGGGCGTTTTAATCTTTGGTTTGGGACCCAATTTCTAATAAATTTTCCTGTAAGATGTTCTTTTGGAGAGTTAATCTTTTTGGTTATAAATTTTTAAAAGTAGAATTTTCTCCTTAGGTGCAGGGGAAGAAGGTTGGATTCGAGTTCAGCAATGCGATTTGGGCAGGGTCCTCGAAGTCCGCTGATAATTTTAGCTGCGCTTGCTTGGATTCTGTCTATTTTGGGTAGGTTAATTTTACTTGCATTATTCCAGGTTGGTGTAGCATATTCCAAAATATTGCTCAAAATAGGTCGAGTGCAAGGTACGTTGTGCATAAGATATTGGCATTTGCACCCCAGTTTAAGCCTGATATTTTTTTCAGGATTTTGAGCCTATTTTTGGCTTTGCTTATCATGGTATCAATATGTTTTTTAAAAGTGAGCGCAGGGTCGAGTGTGACACCAAGATATCTTGGGGAATCTGAATATTGAAGTTCTGAATTATTTAAGAAAATATTTGGGGTCCAGTGGCAAAGGTGGTTATTGATGGTGAAGAGGCCGATTTCAGATTTGTTGATGTTGATGGATAATTTTAGTTTCTGAGTTACCTTTTGTAGATTTTTCATGGCTTTATTCAGAGATTGTTCTGCATCAGAGAGGTTGTTTTTGGAGACCCAGATGATTATGTCATCTGCGTAAAGGGCAATTTTAGCTGGTGGTTTGATAAAAGTGTGTAAATTATTTAGGTAAATATTGAAGAGAATAAGGCTTAGGATTGATCCTTGGGGTAGACCTTGGTAAATACGAGTGGTTTTTGATTTGATGTTGTTGAATTTAACCTGTTTGGTGCGTTTGGATAGAAAATTGCTGATCAAACTCAGAATACTTCCCTCTATTCCAAGTTCGTCGAGTTTGAGAATTAGCTTTTCCTTCCAGACTCTGTCGAAGGCTTGAGAAAGGTCGATGAAGGCTGCTATAGTGGATTCTGTAGGTTTATGATGGAAGCTGTCCTGGATTTGTTGAACGAAGTAAAATATTGAATCTTCTGTGCTTTGATATTTTTAAAAGCTCTTTGATGAGGGTCTAGTAGGTTGTTGTGGTTAATATAAAAGGTTAACCTTCTGAGAATCATGTGTTCCATGATTTTTCAGGGAATAGAGGTCAGAGAGATAGGTCTGTAGTTGGTTGAAGGTTCTCAAGCTTGCCTGGTTTGTAGATGGGGATAATTGTGGCATCATTCCACTCTTTAGGGTGGGTAGACGAGCTCCAACTGTAATTGAAAATGCTTAAGAGTTCTAGTTTTGCATGGAAACTGAGGTTTTTCAACATGGGTCCAGTGTCTGGACCAGGAGCTTTTGTAGGGTCAAGATGACTTAAAGCTTCGTCCAGTTCATGCTCTTGAAAAGGTTTACTGAAAATGCTGTGGCTGGGTTTGGATTTTGCAAGGTTTCTGGTGAGCCTAGATTTTCTACCTATTATTTTATCCTGTAAATTAAAATTAAGTTTTGCGGTTGAGCTGTAATGGTGGGCAAAATGACTTGCTATGCTGTATTTGTCTGTGAGGGAATTTCCAGAAATATCCTTGAAGGTATTTGAGCTGCTGTGAGATGGAGTGTCCTGATTGAGGGCATGTAGTAGTCTCCATAGTTTCGTGTCGCTGGTTTTTGGGTCAATTGAAGAGCAGAGTTCAATCCACTTATTCTGTTTGGTTTGGTCGGCCTTAAGCTTAAATTCTGCAGCAAGGTGATTGTTATCTCTGATGAGGAGGGTGTTGTTGTTCTCAATGAGGTCTTGGTAAAACTTGGTTCCTATCTTCTATTTCATCTTTCAAAAGATCTAGTACCTCTCCATATCCAGGAATGTAGAATTTTCTGTTTCCTCTGGGGATATTTTGTTTGGCGGAAATTAGGACTGCAGACTTCCAGTTCTTCCACCTGTCTTCCAAAGAGGAATTTGGCGGGATTTTTCTGAGAAGACTATCTAACAATGTTTTAAATGAATTCCAGGAGGCTTTCTTATAGTTCCAGAAAAGTCTTTGTGAAGATTTTGGGAGGGAAGTGGAGGTGGAGATTTCTGTTAGCAGAGGAAAATGGTCGCTTCCGATGTTTTTCAAGGTGCTGTTTTTTATGAACTGTTGCATAGATGGGGAGGTGATGGTGAGATCTAGTGTTTGCGGAGTTCCATAGGAGTGAGAGATGTAGGTAGGACCATGGGACACAATTGTGAGGTTGTTGTCATCAATGAAGGTGCTGAGGATAGAGCCCTCAGTGTTGTTGAGGGAACAGCCTCAAGATTGATGCTTGCTGTTGAAGTCTCCAAGGATGAGTATATTGGGGTCAAGTAGGTGTGCAACTAAGTCTAGTTCTGGGCCTGGTTTTTGGGGTGGGTGATAAGTATTCACAATTGTTAGGGGTCTCTGATTGGGTAGGTGTATTTTGAAGGCCTGTAGTTCAGTATGGGTTGTTGAAGGAGTGTCAATTTTTTCAAAGGAAAGGTCTTTGAAGAGTGTCAGGAGCCCTCCTCCTCCATCTGCTGAAGGCCTGTCTTTTCTCAGTATTTTGAAGCCCTTTAGCTTAAAAAGGTGGTTGGGTTTAAGCTTGGTTTCTTGCAGACAAATGATATTAGCGCCTTTGGAGACCGCCAGTGATAATATCTCGTCCAGTTTAACCTTGCTCTTACTAGTAGATATGCCATTGATGTTACATTGAAGAACATTCAATTTGGCATTGGGAGACTAGGGAATTTTTCGAATGAAGCCCTCTGCCTAAACTCCAGACGCGGCCCTGATTATTCTGCGCGACGGCCGATGCAGCATAGTGGGTAGATTTGACAACCATCATGATTGGGTAGAGTAAAATGCATCTGCCTTTGTCATTGAGACTGGGAGCACTACTCAGTGGCAGGCCGACTTAGTTTAAAAAAAAATGGCCGCCTCTGACATTAGGAACAGACGCCATGTGCAGCCGCTCCTAACATGGAGTACAAACGCTGCTCATCCTGTATCCCTGGATCAGGAGCCCTTACAGGGTACTATCAGTCGGGCCAGCTGAGCCCAGGTTTTTTAGCAAGCTTGTTACTGCTCCCCCTTCTCCTTTTTTATCCGGGCTTGGGACCGGCAAAGGCGGAGTTCAATCAAATCATCGGCAAAGGCTGAATCTCTTATTCTGGTAAAGCGCCATCTAGCGAATAAAATTATAACTGAAATCAATTTCGAATTTTTCATTATTTGCATAAAATATCCCATTGCATCCTGAACACAATGGTGTTTACCGCATTGCTCTAGCTCAAATATTCGCGGAGTTATTAATTT
>CP092875.1:18708835-18767403 GCA_030710605.1 Cordylochernes scorpioides | reverse complement strand
GTAGTTATCTTATGCTTAGTGATAAGTTCAGATGGACTTTTGGTAATCGGATTTAATAATTCCGAAAATCTTTCAAGAAGTTCCAAAAGTTCGATCTTGTGACTCGGAGGAAGCTCGGGGGAGATACATGATGAGATATTTTCCATTTCCACAGGCCGCTCAGCATTATCGATATTAGTAAGATTTTCTATTGAACCTTCTAACTTACTCATCTTTTAGGTTGACTCAACACCTTTAGACACATAGTTTTCGTTAGAGAGCTTCCACGATTGGGCAAACTTCTTGCGGCTGGATTTCAATAAAATGGGCTAGGCACATTCCAGAAAGGATTGGTATTTGATTTTTGCTAAAATTAGTCACCCAAATAATGGCCTGGCCATGCTATAGTGACTTAAGAGGAGGGGATAAAAATCTCTTTTTCCAAAAGAAGTCTCCTCGAACCCTCAATAACACAATACTTAATTCCTGCCACGTTGGGTGTCCAGGCAACTACCCTCTTGATAGATTTTGGGGAAATCATGTCGTCCGATGCTAGGTAAAGCCGCGTCACGGATGGGTCCTCATTTGGCATTTCTGAAAACGAAATTTCAGATTGACCACAGTCAATAATGGCACTTGAGGACTCGAGAAAATCCCAGCCCAAGATGACATCATGTCTGCAACTGGGAAGGACGAGAAACTCGGCAGTCCGCTGAAATTCATTTATTCCTACTCTCAGGAGACATTTTCCAAGTGGGGAAACAAAAAGATTTTTTGCGACTTTTAAAGTTATATTGGTGTTCTTAATCATCACAACCTTTAGCGACTCTCTGAAGTTAGCTGAGATAACAGAGTATGACGCCCTTTTTGTCAATTAGCGCCTCGACATGACGTCCATTGATGTTTATACAAATACAGTTTTCGTCTAAGTCAGCTCGCGTCTGTGGAGGTTTTAAGCAACGTCCGACCTTACCTTCCTTACATGTCGTGTTTCCTCGTTTCCCTGTACCTTTCTGTGGGGAGAACGGCTGGGGATCCGTACTGGCGATCTAGATTGGTAACGTCCTGTTGTCGATCTTCCACGTCCTGGGTAGGGAGAGGAGCTTCTTAGTAAATTAACGGCGGGGAGAGTTGCTTCGTTCAAAATCATCCAATTGCGGCGGTATAAAGTCTGACATATAGATAAATCCAGGACTTTGATGTCTATAATAACTGTCCTGGATTATACTTGGTTCTCTTTCTTGGTGGCTACGGCGTCTTTCCCAACAATGTTTCGCGACGTGTCCTGGCCGATTGCAATAGAAACATATCGGGATGTTATCCTCCGTTCGGAACTGGTCTGTTTTCCTCTTCTTTGTCGCTTCACCCATTTATTGTTTGTCACGGCGAAAATTCTGGAAAGCCTTCCTGGAATGGACCACAGATGCTTCTTCAATCGGCGACAAGGATTGTTCTGCTCGCTACAAAACCTTTTCTTCTAAAGATTTTGAAGAAATGGAATTCGCTTGTTCATTTTGAAAAATTCTGAGCTCTTCCTTGACAATCTTCCTCATCAAATCCTTTGAAGTGTAACCCGCCTCTTCATTTTTAATTGTGGCAACGGAGGGAATTTTCTCGAACCTCACACTACTGATTCTCTTTTTATTGAGTTTCTCAAACCGACGGCAGTGGTTGGTGAAGTCCACAGTTGTAGCTACCTCAATTGTGAGGAGGATCCGGTAAATGTCGTCAGCAACTCCATTCATGAGGTGGCCTACCCTGTCTTCTTCAGACATGTTTGGTTTTAGCTGGCGACATAGGTTCAGCACATCCTGAATATATAATTCTATGGACTCGTCAGGCTTTTGTGCTCTTACTTTTGCGCTGACTCAATTTTTCTGGAGTAATCCTCTTTGTCACCAAACATTTCTGAAAAAGTTTCTTTAAAAATAGCCCTAGATGTAAGGTCATCCTCAATGTTATCGAGCCAACATTTAGCTGTCCCTTCCAAAAAGAAGACAACGTTGGCCAAACACATTGTTACGTCCCAACCATTATAAAGAGCAACACGGTTGAAATATTTCAACCATTGTTGAGAAAATTCAGTGGCCTTACCTGAAAAATTAGGAGGGCTTCTTGGGTGTTGAAGACATGTGAAAGTGGTAGCTTGCACACGTGGCTTTTCTTCTACTTCACTCATACCGATGTCGAGCGGAGGCAAGCTTTGCAAACGTCGGCTTCTTTTCAAAACGCCGTCCAGATTAAATTATCTTGTCGGAATCGTACCCGGCTTCTCCACCAAATGTAGTGATGAAATAATCAGCAAGTCGTATGGCAATTAAGAACAATTTAATAAGAGATAGAAATTTCTATGAAGTTTATACAGGTTGTTTATATGAGAGCAAAGAAAAAAGAAGCACTAGCACGAGCGCGGAAAAGAATCACTAGCGCGGCGCGTGCTTTCGCGCGAGGGTTCGCGTCGAACAACCCGGCGCTGGCACGAGCTTACTGTTCCATGAAGTCGGCCCATGCTACACTATTTTCAAAGATTTAGGACTTAATACCATTTTCAATATTTTTTTCCATAGTAAAGAGTGAGTGATCGTATCAAATGCTTTGGTCAAGTCAACGAAAAAACATATAATCGGTTGGTTTTACATAAAATATCAATAAAGCGGGGTATGGAGTTAATTTTTGACTTAATTCTGTAATGAGAAAATGTTATACCTAAAATATTTACTTCTTCTACCGGTTTTATTGTTTGGCGGTATATGTATTAAGTTGGTTTACTCCAGGGTTAGATTCAGCTTATTTCTTGTACTTATTTTTTAACCCTTCTATGGGCTTGTGGCAGCAAATAATGGAAAAAATTATCCGCATAACAGATTATTTCAGAATTTGGGGATACGAAGTTGATCAGCCAATCTTTCAGCAGTATATTCCACAATAAAGGTGATAATGTTTCGCCTTGAGGACATCCCTTTGATAAATATTTTGAAATTATTGTATTCGAGAAGGTGAGAGGTGTTTTTCTTCTTAGATTTAAAGATGATTGGATGATGTTTATAAGAAGTGCTGGGACGTGGTCTTCGTCCATTCTTTTTATTAAGGCAGGCCACCACGCATTATCGAACGCACCACTTAGCAGCTGGTTGGGTAAGTTATTATGATTATAATAATTGAGTATTTTATTTTTAATGATCGTTTCAAATATTTTTGAGAAATTTGATGTCGGTGAAATTGGGCGATATCTATTAATTGCTTCGTAGTCAGCTTTTTACGGTTTCGCAATTATTTTTAATATCGAATATTTTCAGCTTTCAGGATAGTAACTTATCACTAAACATCTATTAAAGAGTTCGATTAAACTGGGTAGGATTGATGATAATGAGTGCTTAATCATATTATTACTCACCTTTTCTGGACCAGGACCCTTCTGACATTAAGAATCGAGCACAAATCCTGTATTTCCTTTTCGGTAATAAAAATCATTTCCCTGTAAGTAAAACTTGGGATGTGATTTATAATTAAAGTGTGTTCACCATTGTCCAACCGCACATCATTATCAGGAAAAAATGTAGTTAGCATTTCCTTCATCTTTTGTTCTCTCTTGCACTCTGCAGTTTTATTCAGTAATGGTATGCCCACTTGAATTTCGGCCGATCTTAACAGTTTAAAAATCCTGTATGCATTCCCGAAAGCGTTCGTAGACTCGTTTTCTTCAATAAATATTCTCCACTACGTCTTTATTGCTCTATTAATGGCTCTTAAGTATTTATTTTTTGCCGCTCTGAAAATACTCGAATTCAGGATATCTCCCTCAATAATACAAATTCCTGAGATAATGTAAATGTTTTTTTAAGTGTTCAAGATCTTTATTTCACCAATTTTTGGAAGTTGTCGTGTTTATAGAGGTGTGATGCTCGACCTTTAGTGAAGAGTATGCAGCTTCTCTCAATGACTAAATTTGTTAATTTGTTTACCACATTATTAGCATCTTCACAAGTGACAATGTGTTTAGAAGCTGAATTCAAATCCAGTAAATCCGAAGAAGAAATACCCTCAGCAAATTTCGTCCAATTCGCCGATTTTTCTCTGAATATCCATGTCGATGTCTGCCTATTATTGTTTGCCAAGTTCATCATATTGAAGATATCAAAAGGTATTGCCAAATGGTCTGCGGTAACAGAAAGTGCTGAGGTTCTCCAGTTATGTATTAGACCAATGGAGTGTTTATTAGAAATTGTCAGGTCAATTATGCTAGCATTTCTGCAAGTTGGGATTTTAAGATTATGAATAAATCGATTCTGCTTCTCAATAATATCCGTTTTTATTTGTCGTTTAATCGAACCAGAGTGGATGTCTTGAATTGAAATCTCCACAAAGGATAATTGGAAGTTGACCAAAGGTCTCAGGTATTTCTGAAATGAATTGAATATGAAATGCAGCCATAGAGTTTGGGTGTATATAAATATTGGCAATAACTATTATTTTCCCATTGAAATAGAGAGTGATCGCTGTGTGTGTACAGAAGGAATTTATAAACCTATTAATTATATCATCTATTATGTTGCGGTTCAAAATAATAGTAGCAGTATAAATTTGCCTATCTGTGCTAGAATATACTATTCGTGAATTCTTGTAAAATGTCACTGTATCATTGCACATGTAAGGTTCTTGTAGAAATATGATGTCATGAGGATCGTCTGCAATTTTCATACTCAATTCAATAGTTGCCATCATACTTTTCCTTGCATTAAATTGTATACACCTGATATTATTATCATTCATCTGAATAGTATTGAGTTCTTTGTATTACTATTTCCATCTGAGTTTTGTACAGGGGACATTCGCTGGAGTTCGCCTTGTGATCAAGAGACCTCCCATTCTTGTACCTAGGGTGTTTAGCGCAGTTGAAACATTTTTTTCACACGAACACTCGTGATTTCCTGCCGCGCCGCATATTAGACAAATCTTTTCATGGGAGCATTCGCTGATTTTATGTCTTGGGTTAAACTCAAAACATTTCTGGCACTGCCTAACTAATACTTTTCGTGTACATGGCATCTCTCACAGTCGGTATAAACTATGTTGATACAAGACTGAATAAATGACTTACCACAAGTGTGCGTGTTTTTAAAGTACTAAATTTATTGGGAGAGCTTTAGGGTCTAGCCCTTTCTCAAACTAGAGTTTAATTAAAATTCATGATTTATAATTTTAGACATTTGTACAAATATTCAAAAATGTCCCTTTTTAGAAAGAAGTCCGTAATTTTTATGTTGAGTGAGCGACTTCAGTCTATCATTGTCCAATGATTTTCGACACTAGTGAGAGATGCGAAGAAATTGTGTCGGTTCAGGGTAGTAAGAGATCTTCTTGCCTCGCTCAATGTGACTGGTTCTTCGTCTTCTCCCTCTCATCCAGATGGGCCAAATTAAATATTTGTGCATCGGCATATTAGGGCACTGTGGGCACTGATGTCATCGTGAACATGAGAATTATCCTCAAATGTTAAATCTCCATAGTTAGGTAGACGTCCCCACTCTGTCAGAATTTGTAATTTTTGGTGGCTCCGAAGACTGTTCTACGCTTTCGGTCTGCTTAAACCTGCACTTTCTAAAGCAGTTATAAATAGTGGTAGAGTTGACATTTTCCAGGCCTAATCAATCATGGTTATAGTCGTTAAACTGGTATATTTACCTTTTCAGCTTTTTCAAAGCTATCCAACATAAGAGAAATAAATTCTCTATATTAGACAGTTTCAACATTTTTAATTATGCCCTGGTGTAACGGTTGCTATCTTGATTTCGTGTTCGCTTTAAAAAAATCGATTTTGCCTGGTGTAATGGTGGTGTTATTATGCACGGTGTAGTTGTCCAAAAGCAGTAAGCTTTCATGTTTTGATTTTTAACGTCACTGTGAACTGAGGTCAGTAATTCATTAACAAGCTCTGTCGTCATCCACGATATTTTGCTTGACCTATAAACTGTAGACAACGATTTTCCTTCTTTAAAACAGCGTGACTTCGCAGATTTACCTATTATAAGTGGTTTCAATATTTGAAAACCGTCAATCTTACACGCTAAAAGAATAATCTATCTTTACTGAGTTTCCTTCCATGACACTTTTCGTCTTTGAACGTCAGAGTACGATCAGGGAGACATTCATAAAAAAGCCCTGTTTCGTCTGTGTTGAATATGTTCCTAGGGTCATAGCCATTCAAAATTTAGTTTATGTCGTCGATTCATTGAGAACAAATGAAAATATCTCCGCTGGCGCTCTCTCCGTAGAGTTTATTAAATGACATGACGCAGATTTTATTAAATGATTAAATGAATCCTATAATTCCAAGAGACTGCGCAAATGAATTGGGGTTTCCTTAACATGGAACCGCTGACCGGAACGTTTTGTCCTCTACATTAGGGAATCCACTTAACTAAGCACTCTTCAAGACGGAGAAATTCACCCTGGTGTGTCCCTTTTCTTCTCGCAATTAAGGTACTTCCGGTGATGCGATATTTGTTTTTCAAAATCATCGACAATGTCGAGATAGATGTACGAGAAGCGACTATAGTTCAAGTGCTACAGAAATTAAATCCTCTCAGTACGACCGCCTACACTAGTCGCCCAGTTGAAATGTGAAACTGCTGACTTATCTCGGCCCGCTCAGCGTGGAAAATTTAAGCTATAACTTTGCGTAGTTAGTTCGCGAGCTGGTATGGCTTGAGAAAGTCTCCGGCATAATTTTCCTTCATATTAATTTTCATATAGAATCTTTCATATTAATAAAATCGAATGAACAAGAGTTTGATCAAAATCCGTGATTTATTATTCTAAACATTTGTACAGTTATTCACAAAATGTTCTTTTGTGAAAGGATACTATTCCTTCAATCTCAAATTACCGAAGGGACCATTTAATATTGATTTTATTCAAATTAGCGAGTATTTTTCAAGGGACCGGAAAACATTTCAAATTATCGAGAGACTCAAATTAACGAGTCTCAAACTATCGAGAGTCTACTGAATAAACAAATAAAACTTTATATATCATCAATATTTATTGGCAAACACTTTAAATTTACCACAAATATTATTATATCAAAAGAAAAACGGTCATATTATTATCTCGATTATTTTTCTATCTACTATACTTAACAGACATCAATTATTTTTATTCACATTAATCTGCGCTCACTAATATTTATACCTGTGATTTCCTACAGCTGACTTATTTTTTTCGTAATGCTAACCGCAAATTTCGAAAAATAAATGCCCGCACCTATCATTTGCATTTGAAAAGAAATTTACAAATTTGTATATTACAGACCAATATGCAAGTGCATAATGTTGTTCACCTAGAAGCCTGAAACTTTATACACTTGCATTGTTAGCACGATTGAAAGAGCCTACAACATCTACGAGATATGGAAATATACTCAAAATACTGCTCACAATAAGAGAAAAGATACACAAATCAGTCTATTTCTGACAACCTCAGAAGTCTGAAATTTTGCAAATCTGCAATGTAAGCAGGATTAAACGAGTGCCCAAATTTCGGACTATAATACGTGTTCTGGAAGTATAGTAAAAATTGACTACAAGATTTGTGAACAGTCTGAACAACAGATACGAATCCAATTTATGTCTAAATCAATAAATTTTTGCAAGACTGATTTTTATTTTTCTATCACACAATAAAAAAATATAAATATTAATAAATATGACTTTTATAAAAATCTATATGAGAATATAAAAAAAAATAGAGCATGCTTTTTGATTTTTAAAACTGAGATATAAATTCCAAACGGTTTTAATTTTTTCAGAACTCATTCCTAAAGGGGATAGGTTCGTTTCAAATGAGTCAAAATGAAGATATAATTTTATTAATACACATTGAGATAAATATCTTACTAAAGAGGCAATTTTTTTTTACAACGGCAGGCTGTTTTAAAGGCTTAATAAACGATGACTTTACAAGCTACAAGCCTTTTTAAAAATGTACGAAAAATGACCTTAAATTGTAGATTGTTTTATATTTGTCAACTCTAAATCCTTTCACGAATTCGGACTGTACAAATTTGTTAACCTCGAACTATTTTTACAACTACATTCAGCTTTAATGTTTTTCGAATTTGTTAATAAAATGTATGATTCGTTTTGATAAAGAAATTAGCAGCTTATTTTTACTCGCTTTTTGTTTTATAAATAAATTTATATTTATTTTCATATATATACTAGATTTATATTGTTGCATCATGGCTAATGAACCTATTTTATTATATATATTATTTTATTATTATTAAATTAGGATCGACTCTTCACTCCAGATATTCTGCTACACAAATAATAAACCATATAGCCTGCGAAATGCGGAAAATGCTTGTTGCGAAGATTTTGTCAACAAATTCAAAAATTACTATACTAATTGATGAATCAACAACTTCAAGTAATAAATCAACTTTGGTCATTTTATTGAAAGCATATTTAGGAGGAGAAAGTATTGATTATATTTTCTTTGATTTGTGTGAATTACAATGCCAAGACTCAGAAAATATAGAAAAAGAGCTTTTGAATACTTTGTATAAACATGGGTTGAACGAAGAATATTTAAAAGAAAATTGGATAGCAATTGCGACTGATGGGGCAAGTGTCATGGTAGGAAGACATTCGGGAGTCGTAACTCGACTTAAGCAAAAGTTTCCAAAACCTTTTGCATGGCACTGCCTCAACCATAGATTAGAGCTTTCTGTTGGCGATACTATCAAAGAAGTCCGCGGAATCAACCATTTTAAAGCTTTTAAGGACAAACTGTATTCATTATATAGCCAATCTCCCAAAAATTGTCGTGCTCTGGAGGAAGCTTGCCATGAATTAGGAACAATATTTGCTAAAGTGGGTCGAATTTTAGGAGTACGATGGATTTCAAGTAGTCTTAGAACAATAAAAACCGTCTGGGAGTCATACGAGTCATTGCACCATCATTTCAAATCATCAACATATCTCGATTCCACATATCAAGGGTTATTAAGAAGATTGGAGAGTCCAGAATTTATATTAGATTTAGGTTTAATGTACGACACGCTTCAGGAAATGTCAATGTTGTCTTTAGAGCTGCAGTCTAGAACAACTACTTTACAAAAGGCGGAACATATAATAAAGAGAACAATTAGAGTCATAGAAAGCTTCAAACATCACCCGGAGAAAAAAGCTTGCTAGCTCTTGAAGCGGCAGAAAACTTAGTTTTTAGGAGCGTAACATTAGTTCCCAATGCCAAAATTATTCCGATTGATAGAAAAAAAATTCTTCTAAGTATAATAGAAAAGTTAAAATTAAGGTTGTGTACAGAATGAAATGAAGATAATGAGCAATTAATTAAGGATATTTCAGCTCTAGAACCAAACAATTTTGACGCAGAAAATGTTCGATATGGAGAGGTCGAAATGAGACGTATTTGTCGAAGGTTTAACATAGATGAAATGAAATGCATTAACGGCTTGAGTGATTTTGTTGATGATAAAAACAATGTTCCCGAAACACTTCAACCATTTTTCAGGGCAATTTCAACATTGCCCTGTTCAACAGCTGAATATGAGCGAGGTTTCAGCCTGATGAATGATATAATAACAAACTTGCGGACTTCTTTGCTAATATCAAATGTTTCGAACTTAATGTTCATAAATTCAAATGGACCACCAATCGAAATGTTTCAGCCGAAAAAATACGTTCAATCATGGCTTTTACATCATAGATCATCTACTGACACTGGATCAAGAGTTTGGCCAGAAAAAATACAGATGCATCTCGGCAGTCATTATGGGACATTTTTATGTAAAAGTTGTATGTAATATTTTACGTCTTTTTTCAAATAAAAATATAATTAAAAATAACCTTGTTTATTTTTACCAAAAATTTATATTCTCAAGCGTATACCCTATGCTAATTTTACGACTACAGCACTGTATGTATTATAGAATCACCATTTGTATTTTGGTACACTGTGTGACTTCATTGCTCTCTTTGATGTGAGAAATAAATAAATAATTCTGGTGGCTACTTAAAGTAGAGTTATCTCATTATTCCCTTATATAAATTTGTAGGATGGTTGAAACACGCTCTGGTCAGATGCAAGACCCGGAACAAGAGAGAATCATGGTTGAAGAGTCTGCCAAGCCGCAACCTGGTGCAACAATTGGTCGAGATGCAAGTTCCGACCCAGTTGTCCTGAATCCCAAAATCGACATCCCCAAGTACGATGGAACAGAGGACCCTCGCACATGGATTGAATCCTTTGAAGAAATTGGCTTTCTGTACCATTGGGCAGACTACATTATTTCCCGTTATGCTGCCATGAATATTATTGGTAGCGCCAAAACCTTGCTGAACCTACACAAGATAAGCTTCACCAGCTGGGAAAATTTCAAGGGCCGTCTAATTGAAGATTTTGCCTCAGACGCCAACAAAAAAGAAATAAAGATGAGACTAAACAGGATGCAACAGTGGAATAAACCTGCAATCAGGTTTGCAGAGGATATCCTTGTATTGTGCAACAAGGTCGACCCCCAAATGGAAAAAGAGACTAAAATAAACTTGGTTACTGGAGGGTTAAAGAAAGAATACTCTTTTGCCCTCTACCTAAACCCTCCTAGAAATACCAACGAACTTCTAGAAATTTGTAAAAAGCTGGATTTGTTTGAAAATAATTACCAAGAACGTTTAGAAATATCAAAAGCTCTATATAATGGACCACGCTCTCCTCGTCCCCATCATCAAGAGCAATGGAAGAACGCTCCGTCGTTCAGAAGACCATACCAGAACACCTCCAAGCCCCAGGCCCCCGCTCCGAGGTACTGCCAGAACACCCCCAAGCCCCAGGGCCCCCTCCGAGGTACTACCAGAACAAGCCTCTGTCCCGGGTATCTGCCCCTAGACGATCTTACACTCCCAATCCTGAGCCAAAAACCGGTCTACCCAAGGAAAGCATACAATAAGAGTCCAGTTCAAACAGGAATAGGACAGAAGACGGGAGACCAATATGTTTCAAGTGTAACAAGCCAGGAAACGTAGCGCGGTATTGCAGAGTCAAGTTTGTGAGAATTGTGGAAGAGGACTCCATAGTTACACAAGACAAGGTCGAAGAAGAAATCCGAATGGATAATGGAACTGAGAAGTCGAGACCTCTGCTCTAGGCTGACGTAAGTAATAGCACGCACTCGAGTATCCCCACAAGGAATATATATGCCGCATTGGAAGATTTAAACTAAGCATCGCGCCTGAGTCCGTCAATCAAAGTAGGTCGACCATAAATGGAATTAAAAAGTTGGACCCAAAATATAAATATCGTGGATAGAATCGGTATTTGCGAAGCTTTGATTGATACAGGCGCCGATCTTTCAGTGGTCGACCTTAGAACAGCTCTTGAAACAGGTCTTGAAATAATTAATCCTGATAAAATGTGCTCCGGACCCGGTGGAAAAGAATTAGACATCGTAGGAAATATTGTTTTAAATATAAAATTTGATGAAAAAGCAATTACACATCAATTTGTGATAATGAGAACACATTTGCGAATATTTATACTTGGACGAGATTTTCTTAAGAAAATGAACGCAAAAATTAATTGTCAGCGTGAAATAATCAAATAAGAATTGACAGGATATCGTGACGTAATTAAATATCAACAGAAGAAAATAAAAAAGTGAAAAGGATGCCATTATACCAGAACTTTATATTAAATTGATTAAGGCATTTGTAGGAGCAGAGGATGGCGAATACATCATTAATAGACAAACTCTGTTATTTACATATCCAAAAGGTATAATTTATATCTTAAAGGAAAGATTAAAATATAAAAGTAATTATAATCACATAATACTCACAGAATTTTTTTTTCTCAGTGTTTTAGTCAGTTTAAAGATGTTTTTTATTAGTTATTCTTACAATTACTACAGATATACATACAACAATCTATATTTATTATCAAACAAATTATTAATTATTTCAACTAACATCTATAGCAAATAATTTTTAATAAAAAAAAAAAAACGTTTTAAAGAATAACAAACTAAAAAACTTAAAAAAAAAACTACAAACATTTTTGGGTTAGCACCCCTTCTATGTTCTCTAAACTCGCTAAAAATTGTCTAAATAAGAAATGTCAAACTTGCCCAACTTTCAAGAACCATGACACATTTCAAACACCTAGTTGTAAGATAGAAAACACTATTTATAAATTAACTTGCCAAACTTGTCAACTTTCATATATAGGACAAACTTGCAATCCTTTAAACATAAGAATAAATTTACATAGAAACCACTCCAAAAAATCAATTGGTAACACATACATGAAACAACACAATATAAAATACATACCTTTAACAATTACATGATAGAAATACTTGACATTTGTCAAGACAAAAAACAACGATTATTATTAGAAAACAATTACATTTATCAACACAACACTTTATACCCCTATGGACTTAACGACGAACTTAACCACACATACACACCACAACCATCTGAAATATCAATCTATGAAATTAGTAATAAATACAAAAAACATAACTCTTATAATAACTCAGTCAAAACCAGAGGTAAAACTACCAACAAATTAGGCTTCATAAACTTTAATAACTTATTAGACACAAACAAAATGTACACAAAAAATTTCATTGAAAATTTTATTAAAACATTATTCAAATTAAATAATAGCAAACTTCTAAAACTTGTAGAACACATTAAAATTCACAATCTTTCTAATAGATTAACAGATATCACAAACGACATCTTCAAATACAGAAAAATTAAACAAAAGAATAACCAAATTAACATTATTATTAAATTCAATAACAAATTATTTGATCATTTCAAATTTAATGATATATTTAATGACCAATCTATTAACAGTTTATTTCCTATAAAAGGTTTAAATTTTAAAACTACCTGGAAATATAACAAGAATATAGGCAGTATATTATGCAATTATAACCCGTTTATCAATAATCTAACAAATTTTAAAAAATCTAAATGTAATTGCCACAATGTTCTAAATAAATATAAATTCACAGGACATATTTTAACTAGCGATTATTCTTTTTTGGAACCAAAACTCCAAAACATTTAAAATAGAGGATATAAATATATACCTCAGATCAAACACAATATCAATAATACAATTAAATCTATATTAAAAGACATCGATATATTCATTAATAAAACTAGTATAAAACACAGAATTCCTGAATTTACTTTCCTAGAATGGAAATATAAATTAAGTAAAGAAATAAAAAACTATTATAACAACACACTAAAATACACAAACCCTAACGAATCGGAAATTAATTCCTTAAAAGACAATTTTGAAAACTTACAAAAAGATTTTATCATATGTCCAATAGATAAATGTTCAAATAATTTATCTATTATATGTAAAAACTTATATCATGACCTTCTAAAAAATGAAATTAATAACAACAGTAAATACACTTTCATAAAAACAACTGAAACTAAAATCAAAAAAGATATTAAAAATGTAGAAAACACACTAAAAATCATTAATTACAACAAAAACACAAACACATACCGAAATTTTATATTATTCCTAAATTACATAAAACACCAATCTCATTTAGAACAATCACATCAGGAATAAACTCAGTCATAAAAAACATAGATTTAAGACTAGCTTCAACACTTCAATTCATAATAAATAAAATAACTAACAAACATAATTATAAATTCATAGATTCTAATAAAAAAATCATTAACTTCCTAACAAATAACCTACAAAAGATGAATACAGTTCATACATTTGATTTTGAAGATCTTTACTCTAACATACGTTTAGAAGACCTTAATAATAAAATACACAGCTTAATAAATGAATTCATTAATGATAAAACATTCCATATTCAAATTATTCACAACAAATACAAAACATTTAAATTAGATAACAAAACAGCAAAAACATTACTTGAAACCTTCTTAAACTTTAATTATATTAATTTTAAAAACAAAATATACATTCAATCTAAAGGTGTTCCAATGGGAACTTCATCCAGTCCTCTACTAGCTAACTTATTACTTTTTTGGTATGAAAGAGAGTTCTTCCTACAGAATGATGTAAATTGGCATATGTTCCGCTATGTAGATGACATCATTATCTTGAATAACCCACAATTCAATAATGTCATTTACAAAATATACCCTAAATATTTGAAACTTAAAAATAATGAAAAGATAACTAATAACAAGGAGGTTAACTTTTTAGACTTAAATATAAACCTTGCAAACAAGTCAATTGGAACATATGACAAAAGAAATTGTTATAATTTTAAAATTATTAAATTCTGTAATGTCAATTCCAACATATCATCAAATTGCTGCAAAGGCATATATTTTGGTCAATTTTTAAGATTTTATAGAATCAACAACATTAAAACAAACTTTATTAAAGACATTAAAAATCTTAATAAAGAGTATTTAAACAATGGTTTTAAATACAAAACAGTAAAGTTTTACAATAGGCTGTCAATACACAAATACCTAAGCAATAATAAATATAATTATAAATTTGAAACTTCAAACTTCTCCAATTAATCTAACCAACAAATTATATTCTACTCTTATACTAAAACAAATGATAGAATTACTGAATATATTTCCTATGACTTTAAATATATTAATTATATGATAACGATTATAAAGCATTAAATTCATTCAATTTGATCTCCAGTTACTGTGGGAGGGAACTGGAAAACAAATATAAATGAATTTGAAGCATAATAAATGTTTTATTATTCAATTAATTTATAATTTTAATAAAAATGTAATTTATATCAATGGAAACAAAATTTTAATACATATTTTCACAATCTTTAAAATTTCTAATGATTCTTTTCTGACAGCTTTTCTAACTTCAAACAATTTTAAAAATAAGATTTCCAAGAAGAGGGAAGGTTACTTTTAGAACAATGTCGGCGGGTCCCTGACAGACAGATGTTCCATCCACACATGTGCGCTGTCTCTAGGGAGCGGCAGACGCCACTTTGAATAAGTAAGTAAACAACCTCCTTCTAGGTTATCTTATATTAATTTAATTATACAGTTTAATGGTCGAAGAGAAATCAATCCATAATGAAGTAAGGGTGAAATGGGATGTGGTATTTTCATCTGAAGAGCCCTGGTACCACAGATTTCTCTCTCCAATAGATTTTCCAATCTTCTTTTGTGTAATGTCCTGGTCTACCATTAGGGTTCCAAAAAATAATTTCTAATAGGCAAAGATTTAAAATATGTTTATCTATCCTTAACTAGGCAAAAACATTATATCATATTATTCTTACTCTTAGGAAAAAAAAAAATCTAAAATTATATAGGAAAAAAAAAATTATATAAAAAAATTACAAAAACTATTAATTAACAAAAAAAAAATACTAACACCCTTTCAATTCTCTACCTGTTTGAAATAAAAGTGTATGGTTCTTTCTTTATCTCTTTCCTCTCTTTTACTAAAAAATAAATATATAATCATTATAAATATCTTCTTTATTCCTATTTATTTTAAGAGTATGTCTAAATGACGGGTAAAAGCCGATGCTAAAAGACGTTACGTTGTTAAATCTTCTTTTCTTGTTAAATTTTCAAAATTTTTTTTTCTATCTAAAATAAAAACATATTATTCTAACATATAATTACTTTTATAACATTTTTCTCTCTTAAATAAGATATAAAAATAATACATATAAACAACTTTTTAATCTCATCTAACTTAAACACAAAAATAATTATCAACTTTTATCTTATATAATTAATTTAGATTCAGCTTGCTAATCTAATAGAATTTTTCCTTTTTAAATATAAATATTACTATTATTAAAAGTTTTAAATATAGTTATATCAATATATAAATCCATCTTAACTCACTCTATAGTATCAACTTAATTTAAATTATATTTAAGATTTAAAATTTTATTTGATAAACTTTATTATTTACATTTCATTATATATATATATATATGGTAATTTAAACCAACAACCTTATATTGTATAATACTTATAACAAGATTGTCATATTGTATATAGAAACATATCTATAAATATTTATACGCATGATTGACATGTCTAATTGCATCACCATATATAATGAACTTTGTTCAAACTGAGGATGAATGAATAAAACTATGTAATAGATTAAGAGCTGAGCTAAGAAAGAGATCGAGATAGAAATCCAACAACCCTAAAAAGGAATTTGGCAGCCCGTTGCCGCAGACACCCCACGCCCTTTGCATTCGTTCAAAGACCAAATTCCCGCATGTCTCCCCCCTCAGCAAAGATATATAAAACCTCTGTTTTAGCCGAAATCATAGTGACTTCACCATCGGCGTGAGCCCTCGTCGGTTGTACCCAGGTCCACCTCATCACCATGTAGAACAGTAAGAACTCTTCTATCTCCATCTTGCTCTTAGCTCGGCTCCTATCTGTTCACGGAAACTTCTTACTGCAGCTGTGTTTCTTCGTTTTTTGTGTCTAGACATTCCCAAGCTTTCCACTCTGCTTCGACCACGACTGCCTGTACTCTGTGAGAACTGTTAAAGGTCCTCCAAGGTGCAGAGAGGTACTGGAAAACTCTCCACGCCCTAACTGTCCCTCTCGGTTACTACTGGTTTGAACCTCAGTTACCACATATATATTTGAGTTTACAGATCCAGGTACGCCCTTTTATATAATAAATATATATATATATATATATATGTTTGAAAATAGAGCAATCCATATATTATATTATTTAAAAATGCCTATTTTGGATCATAAAGTTTTATTTCCGATATTTCGTGTGGCAACTCGCCAAACTTCTTAGGGGAACAAGATTGTTTTGAGAAGCTCGCGTATCAATTCATGAGTATGTACAACTGCAATGTGTGTGTGCGCGTGAAAAATAATTGAAAAATAAAAATAATAAAAAGAAAAAAGGTCAGGTGTTGGTATTAAAAACAAATTAGGCAAATCCTGGCCATAGAGAGGGTATAATGGTAAAACGTACTATAACGATATGTCGCGGCTTCAACTTGTCGTAGATAACAACATAAACACATGATAAAGCTCAATTGCGCGAATAAACTAACCATTCTTCTAGATAAAATATGGAAAATTGCTAAAAAAATACAATGATATGTCGCGGCCTCGAAGCAAACTATAACGATATATCTTAGATTACAACAAAGGTCTAAAGCTGTATGTCGCAGCCCCAAAGAGGGTTGTGGTGGAAAGAAGCGCCTATAATAAGGTCGTGTCATATCCTAATCTTGATAGATCAGAGGAGGGCCTACACATCTTCTAATTAGTTCACGGAGAGTTTCAAGCTCGCCTTAATCCAATTAGTTAATTGGCCATTAATTTTGAATCAGGACGTGTGTGCGAACGATCAATTTGGATGGCGCGTGCCTGCTGGGAAAACAAGTAGGTGGACAGATCGCATATATTCTTATGTTAATCTCGACTTCGACTTTTAAAAAGTAGTTAGCTATTAAATTGTGTTCAAAAATTGAAATCCTGATTATTAGTGCATATTGTGATTTTATAATATTTTGGATTCAACGTTTTTCAATTACAAATGATGGGAATAAACATATTTAATTAGTGTGTTGGCGGTCTAGCACCCAAGTTATTTCATTAGAGAAACCTTTGGAATGTTCAGAACGCGTAACATTGGTTTGTGGAGTACCTATACATTAACACAGCTAAAAGACTTAAATCAAATAATTCGGAAGATATTGGGATCAATGATGATGGCGGGGGAAATATATATCTCCCACAGCAATGAGTACGTGCTAGAAACTGGACGAGGTGATATACGAGCCATATTGCAACATTTGAATGAATTCGGAGCTGAATTATGGGTTCAAATTAAAGAGAGTCTCTTGACAAAAGTTACCTACTACACACACAAAGGCCCTAAGTTAAAAGTAACTTAACACACAGAAGAGCGTACACTCAAAAGAACAACAACAACAACAACAAAATACGTAAATATACGAAACCATGGTCTCCAGGTGGACGCTTTTCAGTTTGCCAAAGCTGGTGTTGTGGCTTTGTCACCGACCCGAGGCCGCTAGTTGCGGCGACGGTCAATATATGGCGTCTGTTTTAGACGTCTGTCTTGACGGGAGAGGCGACCCTTGTCTCTTTAGATCATTTTCCTCCCGGCAAAATTTCCATCTATATATATATATATATATATGGAACAATCCAAAAGTGTTTGCAATCACTTATTTTTATCAACGTTGAATTTTCAAATTTTCAGATTTTCTCAAAGTATTCGCCCTTAGCACCAATGCAATATTTCATCCATAAAAATAACTAATCGAATCACTTACACCAGTCATCTTCGAGGATAAAATTTACGGCATTGATAAAGGCTTGCAGTGCTTCATCATCAGTTTCAAATTTTATCCCTTTCAACAATAATTTACTTTTAGAAATTCAGAACAACATCGAGGGGTAAAACAACATCGGGAGATTAGAACAACATCGAGGGTTTAAAACAACATCGAAGAGTTAGAACAACATCGAGAGTGTTGGAAAAGTATAATTTTAAATTTTGATTCAGGAAAACGGCTCTAGATGGCGTGCATCACAGGATGCGCCACAGAGTAAATCCACAGAGTCCGTACACGTGACCCTTTATACGAATATAAAAGTCGGGGCGAGAAAGAGTGAGGAGAAGGTATTAGATCGGAGTGAGGTGTGTGGCGGTAGGTGGAAGAACTCAAAGAATTCGGGGAAGTTAAAGAACTCAAAGAAATTGAAGAACTCAAGGAAGTTAAAGAACTCAAGGGGGTTGGGGAACTCAGGGAAGTTAAGGAACTCAGGGAAGTTAAAGAACTCAAGGAAGTTAAAGAACTCATAGAATTTAAGAACTCAAGGAAGTTAAAGAATTCAAGGTAGTTAAAGAACTCAAGGAAGTTAAATAACTCAAGGAAGTTTAAGAACTCAAGGAAGTTAAAGAACTCAAAGAAGTTAAAGAACTCAAGGAAGTTAAAGAACTCGAAGAAGTTAAAGAACTCAAGGAAGTTAAAGAACTCAAGGAAGTTAAAGAACTCAGAGAAGTTAAAGTTAAAGAAGAGTTGAACTCAAAGTTGAAGAAGTTAAAAGTGAATGTATATATGTAAATAAAACCGGTTAAGAGCAAGCTTTTGCAGATAGGCAAAATAAAAATATAAATTTTATAACAACTTGGTCTATTTTGCATTTCCTCGAATAGCGCGAACACGGCTGGTGAACCACTCCATTTTACATTCTTTCTTTACAACATTACTGGTGAGCCGGACGTGATTGGTTTGGTGGTAAGATGGAGGAGATAAACAAAAAACGTAGAAGGGCTATACGAGGAATTATTACTAAGACAGTCAATGAGTTAAATTCCGAGTTAAAAAAGTCTTCTATTGATAAAGAAAATATTTATGCAAAATATAATAGGCTCGAGTCTCTACATATAGAACTTGTGGCTTTGAATGAGAAATGCCAGCTGGTTTTGTTGGCCAAAGAGAATATTACGGATAAAGAGATTGATCGGGAATACGAAGATTGCGAGAAATATATTCAGGAGAGATTCACTATGGAGCAGAAGATCGGCATATTGCGAAATCAGACAAAAGTTGATGTTCTTTTAAATAGTAGTAAAAATACGAAATTGAACATAAAACTACCAGAATTAGAGTTGAAAACTTATGATGTTTTTTTTAGCAAACTGGTTGCCTTGGTGAGCAGTTTTCGAAGGTGCATGAAAATGAAGATTTATCTATTAGTGATAAATTTTTTGTATTTAAGAAAGGTAATTTTGCCTGATTCAGAGGCATATAGAGTTATAGCCAGTTACCCTGTTACGGGAGATAATTACATGTTGGCTATTCAGGCTTTGCAAGAGCGTTTTGGAGATCCGAATATTCTGACGGAGCTTTATGTTAGACAACTTTTGAATTTGGTCATGGCCAATGTCAGGAAGAAAAATAGAAATTTGAGTAATTTGTACGATGAGTTATCAAGTCACTTGAGATCGTTACAAACGCTTGGAATAGACCCGCAGTTGTTGGGTATTTTCTTATATCCTCTAGTAGAGTCATCCTTGCCATCGGATGTTTTGAAAATATGGCAAAGACATCCTTCTTCAGGCTATGGACAAGAGATATTTAAATTAGAAGACCCAGTGTCTAGGACTAGAGAGATCCCCGAAAGATTAAAAGCGTTAATGGATTTCGTAAGAGCAGAAGTCAAAAGTGCTCAAAGATAAAAATTTATAGAAAGAGGTTTCAACCTAGAAGTGCCTCAGAGGAAGTTTTACAATGAAAAGCCAAGTAATTGGGACAATTCTAGACCTGCCACTGTATCTGGTTTGTTCGTGAGCCGAACTCCAAGGAAATGTTGCTTTTGTGAACGAACAAATCATGAGAACCATCAATGTAACTTTATTGCTCGAATTTCATCGGAAGAAAGGATGGAAAATACTGTCGCGAAATTTGTTTATAGTGAAATTGCTGGCTCGTCAGCTCCAGGGTTGCCGACGTCACTTCCTGTGGAGGTAACCCTTGCAGACTCATTCTTTTCTCTCCTTGTTTACTATTTAACCTATATATATTTCCTCCATTTTCTTTAGATAAGAGTTGAGAAAGATATCACTCAATTTTCGAGCCTTAATTTAATAATAAAACCTGCTGAAATAGCTCTGTGTACCTCTAATTATTCAATTACGACAATTGGTGGAGACGCCGGGTAAAGCCTTGAAATAATAAAAACGGCTGAATTGAATTTGAGGAGAAGTCTTCGACTTAAGGGAATATCTCCTGATTTGGGATCGCTTGACGAAGAACCAATCATGATAAATAATGAATCTGGAGAAACCTCTTCCCAAGTACCTTCAACTTACCTTTCTTTGCAAAAGCCAAGATGTCCTTCCTCATTTGCTGGAGATGGAAGTCAAGACGCCCAAAAATGGCTGAAAGATTATAAAAGAGTTGCCAAATACAATAGATGGGATGACACTATGTGTCTGGCAAATGCTGTGTTTTTTCTTGAAGGAACAGCTCGAAAATGGTTTGAAAATAATGAAGAAACTCTGACTTCCTGGGATGACTTTCAGAGGGCTCTAGGTGAATCATTTGGCCAACAAGAAGAGGTAATTAAAGAAGCTGAGTCTCTACTGAAGAATAGAGCTCAGAAAGTGAAGGAATCTTCGGAGGCCTACATCCAGGACGTACTGTACCTATGTCAAGTAGTTAACCCCCGGATGGACGATGAAACCAAATTGGGACATCTGATGAAAGGAGTCGCCGAAGACATTTATCAGATATTGATTGCAAAAGATGTTGAAAATGTAAATAATTTCTTAAAGGAATGCCGGAAAATAGAAATTATGAAAAAGAGAAGAATATCTTCAAGATTTGAAAGACTTCCAAATGTAGCTCCAATGGCCTATGAGGAAGAAGATCTTCCATCGTTGATTAGAAGAATTGTCCAAGAAGAGATACAGAAAGTAATAGCCCCACCAGGACTGACCACAGATTCGATAGAGGACATGATAAGAGAGGAGGTGAAAATGAATTTGTCGCCAATCTCTAAAAGACCGTCAGTTCTAGTAAGGAACTAATTAAGACCATTCAGGACGTATGAGCCATCCAAAAGCACTGAATATTCTTCCCCAATTCTGCCGAAATCTCAACAATGGAGGACTCCAGACGATCGCCCCTTATGTTTCCATTGTGGAAGACCTGGTCACGTCGTCAGGTATTGTCGGGAGAGGAGGCAAGTTTTCGCGGATGCTCGCGACAGGAGGGAACCCAGGAGACCCACAACACTGGGCGACTATATGCCAAATATTGAAGAAATAGACCCTAGGATTACTCCAGCTCGCCAACCTAGGAGTGCCTCACCCTATCCGGGGAGGAGGATAAGTACAGGACCCAGGCCATCAAGATCACCCGCTAGGGTGAACAGCCGCCCATCGTCAAGAGAAAGGGAGGAAAACTAGAACTGGCGACATGCTTAGGAGGTAAGGCCGCACGAATATTAAATCCTCCGTCGACGACTTCCACCAAATTGAAGAATAATTTTGTTAAGATCACTATAAAAGGGAGTGAGGTACTTGCTTTGGTGGACTCTGGGGCAGACTATTCAGTTATATCAGAAGATTTCCGTCGTCATATAAGAACTCCTTTGTTATCTAGTAAAAGACCAATTATAAGAGTAGCAAACTCCAAATGCGTCAGAGCCCTAGGACGATTAGTTCTAAAGATTAACGTAAATGAATTAACCCAACCATTCGAGTTTATTGTACTATCTGAGTGTAGTCATAAAGTTATCCTTGGTTGGGACTTTCTGAAATTAACTCAAGCCAAAGTTAATTGTGGGGAAAATGAGCTTTACTTAAAAGAAGCTCCTATGAAGGAAGAACTCTGTCCAGTAGACACCGTTTACACTTTAGAGAATAGCATTATTCCACCCAACTCAATCAAGCAAATAATTGTTGTCTGTAGCAACATTACGGGAGTTCAAGAGGTTCTGATTACTTGCTCTAAAGCTCTTACTTTGGATAAAGAAATAATTATTCCGGCCTCCGTTGTCAGTCTCAGCCATGGAAGGAGCAAGGTTTGGATGGCAAATGGGAGTGACTTTGCAAAGATCATTCCTGCAGGGATGAAAGTTGCTGAAATATCTCTCATTGACACCAGTAATTTATGCTGCATAGATGGAGACAATGATGAGTTTGAGAAAAATGAAAATAGATGCCCTGAGGACTTGGATAAACTTGTGACCCATATAGATACTGATATATCCAATGAAGATAGAGTGAGACTGTTGGATGTTCTTAGGAGGTACATAGATGTATTTGAATTTCAAAAAGAAAACCTCAAAACTTCATCATTGAAAGTTAAACATTGCATTGTTACTGGAGATCATGCCCCTATTAAGCAACGCCCATATAGAGTGTCACCGAAAGAAAGAAGCATTATTCAGACAGAAGTGGACAATATGCTTAAACTGGGAATAATTCTACCCCGTCGGATAGTCCCTGGTCCTCTCCTGTCGTTTTAGTTAAAAAGAAAGATGGAACCTTGAGGTTCTGTGTGGACTACCGCCGATTAAACAAAATAACCAGGAAAAGACGTATACCCGTTACCCAGAATTGATGACACTCTGGACTCGTTGAGAGGAGCTTCCATATTCTTAACGATGGATTTGAAATCGGGGTATTGGCAGATCGAAGTAATGACGGTGGACGAATCTCGCAGAAGGAAGAGTTCCAAGGATGTAGTTCATGTGTTACGTATGAAGCCCTACCAAGATCCTGAACAACAGAACAATATCGTTTAAATATCTTTCGGTGTAAATATGTAAATAATAAACATCGGGACGCTGTTCTTCTGGGGAAGGAGGTGATGTCGCGAAATTTGTTTAGAGTGAAATTGCTGGCTCGTCAGCTCCAGGGTTGCCGACGTCACTTCCTGTGGAGGTAACCCTTGCAAGGCCGCGTAGCCACGAGACTCATTCTTTTCTCTCCTTGTTTACTATTTAACCTATATATATTTCCTCCATTTTCTTTAGATAAGAGTTGAGAAAGATATCACTCAATTTTCGAGCCTTAATTTAATAATAAAACCTGCTGAAATAGCTCTGTGTACCTCTAATTATTCAATTGCGACAATATTAAGAAAGCACGTCTGTGCTTCAGGTGTTTGCGAACAGGACATTTCAGGAGACAGTGCAAAAGGCGACTAGAATGCAAAAATTGTGGGATGAATCACCTGGATATTCTGTGTCAGGGAAGCTCTTCGAAGGAGATAAGGGGGAAGAATGAGCCTGTAACAGCAATGGCGAATCAAGTATTATTTGTTGGAAGGACCAACTTGCCGTGTTTGTTTTGTGACAAAGATAACCATCTTAGCCAAAACTGTTTTAAAGCAGCCAAGATGTTGGAATCATACCGATTAAAAAAGGTACGGGATGCGAAGGTATGCTTTAAATGCTTGAGAAAGAATCATTTGAAGAGGGATTGTCGATATTTTGTAAGATGCAAGCGTTGCCAAGGACCTCATTTTCAGATAATGTGCAAAGGAACCTCACATGGTCATGGAAATTTAAATTTGAGGTCAGATAACAGAGCTCACAATAGTTCAGCAGAGCAGAATGAGGGGAAGAATGAGCCTGTAACAGCAATGGCGAATCAAATGTGCACAAATAATATCTCTTTAATGACACTAATTGTGAAAATTGAAGGGCCGAAACGTTCCAAAATGGTAAGAGTGCTTTTGGACTCTGGTAGCCAAAAGTCTTACATCAGGTCTCTAGCTAAGGAGTTAAACTTACCCAAGGTGGGAGAAGTCAAGTTGAATACATTTTTGTTTGGAGGGCAAACAACCAGAGAAAGGGTTCATTCAATATTTTATTTCCAGTTGGACAATGTTGATGAGGGAAAGGCTTTCAAGATGGAAGCGTTAGAGGAAACAATAATTTGTGGCGATATTTCACCCGTCGAAACAGAATCCAGGCAATGAGAATTGGATAAGAAGGGAATCACTTTGACCAAGGTAGACAATAATAAAACCGAAATAGACATCCTAATCGGTGGAGACTATTATGGGCGGCTTCTCACAGGAAAAATTGAACAGCTGGCAGGAAGATTGACCGCATTTCAAACAGTTCTTGGATGGACTTCAATTGGTAATGCCTCATCAGAGAGACCAGAGACAAGTGCTCAAATGGTTCTCACCTTATTTACAACTCAACAGAGAGTAGCATCCTTATGAGAATTGGAAACAATAAGGATACGAGATCCTGCAATGTCATCTCTGAGAAAGAGAAATATTTTCTCATGCAAGAAGAGTTTCGAGAGAAAATATGTCGAGGCCATGATATAAGTTGTCTTGTATCTCTTCCATGGAAGGAAGGAATTGGGAGGATGCCTAATAACTTGGAAATAGCCAAAAGGCCCTTGGAGGTTATGACTCAAGAGTTGACGCAAAGGGGTCAGTTTGATCCTTATGATGAAGTTTTGCGATCCTGGTACAGGGAAAACCTTATAGAAGAAGTTGACGGGGAAGACATCAAAACTATTGGACATTATCTACCACATCGCCCGATATATAAGGTTCAGAGTGAGACTACTCCTATTGGACCCGTTTATGATGCATCATGTAAAGCAAGTAAAAGAAGTTTGTCTCTAAATGAAAGTTTAGAGACTGGACCTAACCTATCCATATCCATCCTTATCACATATGCAAGATTTCATCCGTGTAAACCAATTATCGAAGCACTTTCACCAATCATCTTCGGGGATGGAATTTACGGCATTGATAAAGGCTTGCAGTGTTTCATCATCAGTGTCAAATTTTATCAACAACAACTTAACCTTTGGAAATAAAAAAAAGTCACAAGGTGCTAGGTCTGGTGAATATGGTAGATGAGTGACTAATTGAACACCAGAGTTGACAAAAGTCTAACGTTTTGGCTGAGGTGTACGATCTTTAATTGTCATGGTGAAGAAGGACTCCTCTAAGTTGAGCTCTTGGTGTGCTTTGCTTGATTTTTTCAAATAGTGATGGAAGGCATTTTGTTGTATACCAGTCACTTTATTAACTGTCTTTCGATCTTCTAACTACACAATATCAATGAAACCAATTTTTCCTAAAAAAACAAGCGAAATTTTGTTTTCCAACACTTCAAACTCTGCGAACTTTCTTAGGAGGAGGTGATTTTGAAGAGCACCAAAGGGTAGAATGGCGTTTTGTTTCTGGACCAAGATTTTGTATCCAGGTTTACTCACCAGTAATAATATTAAAAACAGCCTTTGATTTGCCTTCATCAAATATTTTCAACATTAAATTACACCATTTAACGCTTTTGGTCTTCAGTCAAGCTGTGAGGGATCCATCTAATAACAAGTTTTCTTTATTTCAAATGATCATTAATGATGGCGTTCATTGCTGCCGATCCAATAACCACACTTTTCTTTAACTTCTGATACGTAATTCTTTGATATTCCCTAAGTAAAATTTTACCAACTTAATTTTTTTCTTGAGTCACTGCTTTTGGTGGTCGACCTGAACAAGGTTACTCTTCAAGGTTGGTTTTTCCAAATTTAATTCATTAAACCAATTAAAAACTGTTCTAATAGAAGGTGATTATCTCTTAAAGCTTTCATCAATACTCGTATTTCATGGGATTTCTTAACAGTTAAATTACTTTTATCTCTAGTCAACTCCATTGTGTTTGATGCAATGTTTAAAAACAAAGTCGCGCCCTCTATGAATCATTGTTGTTACTATTTTATAAAAATGTTTATTTTAGGTAAAAAATGCATGTAGATTTTTTTTGCTCATCCCTAGTACACGTGGGACAGGCCATGATAATCATGGTCGGTAGTTATCGACTGCTTTTCTACCGAAGTGCACCACATGTCTACACATGTGAAAAGCAGTTCGACTTTGCACTTACAAATATGCCAGAGCCCCGTTTGGTTACTTGCACTCGCTGGTAGGGTTGGACTTTTGCAAGAATCGGGGGTCATTGGAGCATTTTTTTAAACAGAAAAAAAGTGTCCAATGAGGGTATCGAACCCGGGTCGTAGTGGTCGAAAACCAAACGGTTTAACCTGCCTTCCACCGACCCCCGCATGTAGATTTAAATGGTATAATTTATATTTTAATATATTGTTACGTAGAGAAATATTAACACATTCGAGAATGGAGAGAGAATGTTCTAGAACATTTAAGAATAATGTAAAAAAAAGCGGAAGACAACTGATCGGCCAATTTAAAGCGATTGCGCAAGGCTTGGTGCTGGCGGCTTTCTGATTGGCTGACCAACCGTGACCGTTCTGTAAAGATCTTCCCCGGTATATATAGGGATGAGAAACTCTGGATTAGCTGGATCCCAATGGTTTTCAACCCTGGATTTGAAAATTGGATACTGGCACGTAGAAATGCATCCTGATGACAAAGAAAAGACTGCATTTACAACTGGATCTGAAAATGTGGCAATTCAACGTAATGCCTTTGGGGCTCTGCAATGGGCCAGCAACCTTTGAACGTCTAATGGAGGTTGTTCAGCAAGGACTAGCTACAGAAACATGTCTGGTTTATTTGGATGACATCATTGTAATTAGATTGACGAAATTTCTCTTAATGAATTGTAAAAAGCTATAAAACGAAGAGAAAAATTATTTTATTAAAATGCATAGGCTACTAGCTTTCGGGCTCCAAGCCCTTCCACAGGTACCTTGGAAATATCTTTGAAGAGCATCTCTCGAACATTGAGAAGGTGTTTAAACGTTCAGAAGCTAACAATTTAAAATTGAGTCCAAAGAAGTGCAAACTCTTTAAAAAGGAAGTAACCTACCTGGGGCATATAATTTCTGCTGAAGGTGTTCAAACTGACGCAGAAAAGACAGAAACTTTAAGGAAGTGTGGCCTACTCCTGAAGATTTTACACAACTGAGAAGCTTTCTGGGATTATGTACTTATTACCGGAGGTTCATCTCAGGGTTATCCAATATTTCAAGACCTCTCCATCGTTTAACTGAAAGTGTAAGACCGTGTGTTTGGACTCCTGATTGCCAGCTAGCCATAGAAAAACGGAAAAGGATGCTGCTGGCTGCTCCTATTCTGGCCTACCCTAGACCTGGAGACTCTTTCATCCTGTACACAGACACAAGTAATACAGGAATTGGTGGCATCCTCTAACAAGTGCAGGAAGGCTCTGAGAGAGTAATTGCTTATTTTAGCAAGACCTTTTCTAATTCTGAACGAAACTACTGTGTTACTAGAAAAGAGTTGCTGGCTATCGTCAAGTCTATTCAACCTTTCCATCACTACATATATGGACAGGAATTTATTCTCAGGAGTAATCACGCTTCCTTGCAATGGCTTTTAAATTTCAAGAAACCAGAAAGACAGATAGCCATATGGGTTTAAAGACTTCAGGAATACCAAGTTAAAATTCAACATCGTCCTGGAAAACGCCACCAGAATGCTGATGCGCTTTCAAGAAGGCCATGTGTTTGACAATATGGACATTGTGTTCGTGCTGAAGACAAATATGTCGTAAGGCAAGTTACAGTGCAAGAAAGCGATGAAGAGGAAGAGCAACACTGGACTAGACAAGATTTAAGGAAATCTTATCGTAAAGACAGAGATTCCTTGTCAGTGATAAATTGGAAGGAATCAGATGAAAGATCATCCTGGGAAGATGTGGCCACGTACAGTCCTAAAACCAAATGTCTCTGGTCCCTTTGGAATTCTTTGAGCCTGTGAAATGGTGTCTTATACAGGAAATATGAGAGCGAGGATGGAAAACACACATAAATCCTGGAAGTTGGTGTTACCCAGATGTCATGTACCGTTGGCTCTTCAGAAGACGCATAGCAGTGTCACGGGAGGTTACTTCGGCATCAGAAAACATTGGCCAAGGCTAGAGAAAGATTTTGTTGGGCAGAAAGTCGAGCTGATGTCGAAATATTGTGTAGAAACTGTACACAATGTTCTGCGAGAAAGGGACCGACAACAATATCCAAAGGAAAGTTGAAGATATACAATGTAGGTGCCCCATTTGAACGGATTGCCATTAATGTTGTGTGGCCTTTTCCAAAAAGCGACCTAGGAAATAAGTAAATCCTGGTAATAATGGATTACTTCACTAAATGGCCTGTCGCAGTCCCTATTACAGACCAAGAGGCTTCAACTGTATCCGAGGCGCTACTGCAAGATTGGTTCTGCATTTTTGGTGTGCTAAGGTTTCTGCATTCCGAGCAAGAAATGAGTTTTGAATCAAACATTTTCCAAGAACTGTGTAGAAAACTGGGCATTGAGAGAACAAAAACTACATCTTTGTATCCTCAATCTGATGGAATGGTTGAACGTTTTAACAGGACTCTTACTCAACACCTGACCTTATTTGTCGACAAGAATCAAAGAGACTGGGATCAACATCTTCCCATGCTCCTGATGGCCTATCGATCAGCTGAGCATGAATCGACTGGTTATATTCCTAGAATGCTATTTGGCCTTGAACTCCGAATGCCTTGTGATGTGCTCTTTGGTCGTCCAGAATAAACCTTCGAAAACACTAATGAGTACATCTCTCACCTGGAAGAAAGGATGCTGACCATTCACCAGTGGGTAAGAAATAAGTTCCACTTTTCCAGTGAGAAAATTAAAGACAGGTACAACGTAAAGACATCCCACAAGAATTTTAAAGAGGGTGAAATGGTTTGGCTCCATAATCCTCAACGGAAGAAAGGACCTTCTCCTAAACTTCAGTATCAG
The DNA here is from genome assembly GCA_030710605.1 of Cordylochernes scorpioides. Classification (NCBI taxonomy): domain Eukaryota; kingdom Metazoa; phylum Arthropoda; class Arachnida; order Pseudoscorpiones; family Chernetidae; genus Cordylochernes; species Cordylochernes scorpioides. Next base: position 18,738,128 of record CP092875.1, on the reverse strand, counting down.
TGGGAAGGACCCTACAAGATCATCAAGGGCCTCAATGATGTCATCAATCGGATTCAGAAGATCCCGACGTCTAAACCCAAAGTGTTGCACTACAACCGAATAGTACCTTTCAGGTAACTGTTTCAGAACAATGGACTGTTCGAGACGATCAGTCCTAAGGAGGGAGCAGTGTTACGTAGAAATAAAAGCAAATTCCAGAATGATGAGAGAATGTTCTAGAACATTTAAGAATATTGTAGAAAAAGCGGAAGACAACTGATTGCCCAATCTAAAGCGATTTCGCAAGGCTTGGTGCTCACGGCTTTCCGATTGGCTGACCAACCGTTCTGGAAAGATCTACTCCGGGATATATAGAGATGAGAAATTCATGCCGGGGACAAGAAAGATAAGAAGTGAAGTATAAAAACGAAACTACGTAGTTTACTCCAAGCAAGCTGCTGTCTCAAGAGGTCGGACTGCTGCTTACCGTCGACGCCGGTGTACTTACTCGAAGATTCTGGAATGTTCTACCAACTTCTCTCTCTTTTTCTGCGCCTGCTTTCCCTAATCGTGCTGCAGTTGATGAGTTTATAACTGCTGTTTTCTTTATTGTTGCTTTATTTTGTACTCTTCTGTAATTACTTTATCGATTAGGCTTAAATAAAGTCCTAAAGATCCTTTATACCCACGGAAGTTATTCTTTGTCAACGAACAATGCCACAATATCAATATATATTAATTATAAAACAAATACGAGAATCATGATTCTCGTATTTGTTTTCTAACTGTATTGAATGGGATTCCAATACTTATAATATTAATTATAAATTAATGATAAAATTTCAAAGCAATATAAATGATTAAATTAAAAGTATAGACATAGTTATTTGCAAATATTCAAGATATGAATTCTTTATAAATTTCTGGAAAATCAATTATTCTGTTTATATTCTGTTTATCTTTGGCAGAATATATAAATACAATTATTTACAATTACACTGTTGTATATAAATCGCTCTCTCTTCCAATCACAATATGTAGCTAAAATAATAATAATGGTGTTAATCTATAATATTATTCATAAATATTAGCTATATACTGAATGTAATATTTAATCAATTCATTTTTAAACAATTCTTTCATTGACCCTGTAGAACGAGAGTGGTGTAGGCGTGCTCACATGTTTTAGTAAAAAACACAAACAGCCTCGATAAAGAGAGACGAGTTGCCCCTCGATATATAGGAACAATAAAATACTTATAAATTTAATATATGCATCGTTTTTTCATTATTTCGCCCCTGTTATGCTCGAGTTAATGTTTCGCTAAAAGAATTTTGTTTCCGCCTATCAAACATGATAGCCTGGCTTCACCAGTGTTCTGCTCGAGTGAATGATTCGCCGAAAGAATTCTGTTTCTATTTGTCAAATATGATTGATCAATATTAGCTATTTCATTTTCTGACATTAAATAAGTAAAGTAACCTTTAATGCTCGGTTAATTTAATTTTTCTTTGGTTGAAAAAGGGACTAAAAACTCGTTTTTTTTTTCCAGACCCCACTATACAGTGATAGAATATCAGCCAGATTGTCTATATATTGAGGAAACGTGTAAGAAAAAATAAATATAAAAATGTTTATTTTCATATATTTAGAATATATATTTTAAAATAATTGAATTAAAACGGGAGTTTATTGTCAACTTTATATAAAACGCTTTAATATGACTAGAATAAAATAAGGGGTTAGGTGGGAGATATATCATATATATATTGTGAGAATATAAATGTCTGAAACATAAATATTGTCGCGATGAAAAATAATTAACTAGGCCTTCGAATTACTTTAAATATTTATTTAATGAGTTATATGAGAGATTTTAAATATAAAATAAGAGTTACTATTTACATGAGCCAAATCGACCCAGCCGTTAGAGCAAGAGGGGAGAACCCAGATATATCCTCCTTCCACGTGACGCCACTGTTTACCCCGACCGGTCGGTCCAGATAAGGGGGAATACCAGGAAACTCTGTCCTCCTGACATCACTCCCTCCACAAGAGAAACAGCGTCCCGCTGTTTACTAGTCGGTCACATGACCTTGGGCAATCTGTTCTTGGACTTCAGGGTCGTGGTAGGGCTTCATTCTCACTACATGGACGATATCTTGGGTTTTTCGTCTTCTCCTAGTATTCGTCACGCCTTCTACTTGATAATTTACACTCGATATTTTTCTGATCACTCGATAGGGTCCGAAATATCTCTTCAATAACTTATCCGATAAGCCAACGGTACGGACTGGGGTGAACACCCACACCAAATCACCTTCCTTGTACGTCACCTCCTGATGCTTCTTGTCGTAGCGTTCTTTGTCTTTGCTCTGAGCCTGCAGGATGTTGAGACGGGCTAACATTCGTGCGTCCTCAGCGTTGGTCACAAGATGGCCCACATAATCTTCTGCAGTTCCTGCCGGCTGGTACGGCAGTATAGAATCCAGCGGTGTTTCAACTTCTCGGCCGTGGACGAGGAAGAACGGGCTGTATCCTGTTGTCTCTTGTCGAGCGGTATTGTAGGCGAAGGTCACATATGGTAGGATGTTGTCCCAATTTTTCTGATCAACGTCAACATACATCGAGATCATGTCAGTCAAGGTCTTGTTAAGTCTTTCTGTCAAACCATTCGTTTGAGGGTGGTATGCCGTGGTGAATCTGTGAATTGTTCCGTTTAGATTATTTATTTCTCGTATGGTCTGAGACATGAAATTTCTTCCTCTGTCCGTGATGATTTCCCGAGGAGCGCCGTGCTTGAGTATGACGTCTTCAATAAGGAAGGTTGCTAATTCAGTAGCCTCCGCTGTTGCCGCGGCCTTTGTTATCGCAAATTTGGTGAGATAATCAGTCGCGACTATTATCCATCTATTTCCCGTGTGAGATATGGGAAATCTTCCCAGATAATCAATTCCTATCTTTTGAAAAGGCGAGGTCGTTGGAGGTATTGGGACTAGTAGTCCAGGAGGTTTCTGAGGCACGCCCTTCCTTCGCTGGCATTCTTTACAATGAGCAATGTATTGGGAAACTGTCCTATAAAGTCCAGGCCAATAAAATCTCTTTCTAACGCGGTCATAGGTTTTGGCAAATCCCAAATGACCGGCCATTGGAGTGTCGTGGACATCTTTAAGAATTTCGTGCCTCATTTGTTTTGGGACTACTAGCAGCCATGGTTTGCCCTCAGGGTCGTAATTTTTCTTATAGAGAACGCCTCGAATCATCTGATACCCTTTTAAATTTTCATTTGCAAGTTTTTCACGGATCCCAACCAAATGAGGGTCTTTACTTTGTTCTTCTGCAATGTCTTGGATGGAAGTAATGTGCCCTTCTATCTCTGCGGTGTCAGCCAAGGGGCTTCTTGACAAACAGTCAGCGTCTTTATGCTTGCGTCCGCTTTTGTAAACGATGTTTATGTCGTATTCTTGTAGTTTGAGGGCCCAACGAGCTAAGCGGCCGGATGGATCTTTCAAGCCTACCAGCCAACATAGCGAGTGATGGTCGGTAACCACAGTAAAGGGTCTGCCATATAGGTACGGGCGGAATTTACCAAGGGCCCAAACAACTGCGAGGCATTCTTTTTCTGTAGTGGAATAATTCTTTTCCGCTTTGGTTAGTGTTCGTGAGGCATAGGCTATAGGTCTATCCGCGTCATTCTGGATTTGAACAAGAACTGCCCCTAAACCATAGCCGCTTGCATCAGTATGGACATGAGTTTCCGCACCTTCTATGAAATGTCCTAACACAGGCGAAGATCCCAATTCCTGTTTGAGAATCCGGAAAGATTCATCTTGTTCTTCGCCCCAAATGAATTTTTCATCTTTCTTTAAAAGGCTATTCAAGGGTCGAGACTTGTTAGCATAACTTTTGATGAAGCGTCTATAGTATGAACTTAACCCAAGAAAACTTCTGGTTTCACTGATATTACGGGGTTTTGGAAAGTGGACAATGGCTTTCACTTTTTCTGGGTCTGGCTGCGTTCCAAATTCATTAAAGACGTGCCCGAGGATAGTTATTTTTCTCGAGGCGAAATTACACTTTTTATAATTCAGGCACAGTCCGGCCTGCTGAATGCATCTCAAAACTTTGTATAAACGTGTTAAATGTTCTTTAAAGGTCGATCCATAGACTACAATGTCGTCTAAGTAGCATAAACACATGTCCCATTTCAATCCCCGTAGGACGTTGTCTATCATTCGCTCGAAAGTTGCTGGTGCATTACATAGACCAAATGGCATTACATTAAATTCATAAAGCCCATCTGGAGTGATAAATGCCGTTTTCTCCCGGTCCTTATCGTCTACTTCGATTTGCCAGTAACCCGATCTCATATCCATAGTGGAGAAGTATCTGGATCCAGAGAGGGTGTCCAGCGCGTCATCGATACGAGGGAGAGGGTAAACATCTTTCTTTGTAATTTTATTTAGACGACGATAGTCGACACAGAATCTCAACGAGTCGTCCTTCTTCCTCACTAATATAACGGGAGAGGCCCATGGACTTGATGATGGCCGGATGATTTTAGTCTCCATCATTTTCTCTACTTCACTCTGAATGACACGTCTTTCGGCGGGAGACACTCTATAAGGACGCTGTCTGACAGGCGGATAATCACTCGTATCGATTTTATGTTTTATTTCGCCAGAGACAGGGAAGCTCTTTTTCTCAAAGTCGAATATATCAGAAAACTCATTTAGGCACGTGAGTAATCTGTTTTTCTTTGTTTCCTCCAAATCAGTAGAAATCATTGAAATTAAACATTCTCTCACATCTGGGGAAGTTACTTCGTCTTTTCCAGCTATTTCAGAACAAGCGTCAAGATTAGATATGCTCCCTACTTCTAGATCTTGCATTGTTCCTATCTTCATGTCCGAAGGTATCACTTGAGACTGGTGAGTACTGTTAGTCACCCACAACACCGCTCTGCCATGTAAGAACCTAACGAGGGAAGAGGGAATAAAAAGTCCTTTTTCCAACTGCAGGCGTTTGGAACCTGTAACGACTACATCTCTGCTGCCAAATACATCCTGGCTGGTGACAACAATCTTGCCAAAAGATTTCGGCGGTATGACACAGTCCATAGCAGCACAAAGTTTCAGGTCTTTCCATTCGTAGGATTTTTCAGCTTCACTTAAATACAATTTGTTTTCCCCACAATCTATAATGGCATCTGTGGCTTTGAAGAAATCCCAGCCCAGTATAACATCGTGGCTACATTCAGCGGCTACTACAAAATCAAAAATAATATCGAGTCCTTTGATTTGAACTTCTAAAGAGCACTTACCAAGGGTCACGATAGGCTTCTTGTCCGCGGCTCTTAGAAGTGGTCCATTTTCTTTAAAAACTGGGGCCTTTATAGAACGTCTGAAAGCTTCAGAAATTACTGAGTAATCAGCGCCGGAGTCCACAAGAGCTTGTACATTTCGTCCTTGTATGTTGACAGATATCCAGTTCTTTTCCATTGTAGCGGCTATACGGCAGGGAGGATTTTCGTCTGTGGCGGCCACACCTCCAGAGGGCGCGCCATCTAGTTTTCCTCACTGCGGCGACTGGGTGAGCGGCTGGGACGGCGAGCAGGGGATTGTGAGGTTCTTCTGGGAGCTTGGAATCTTCCGCGGTGGGGATATGGCGACGGGTTTCTAAATCTTCCTTGGGATAGTTCGCTTCCTGATTCGCCCATGGTGTAATTTTCCGTTCTTGGTCTTCCGAAATCGACTGTTTCTCTTCCAAGTCTGGCATCCGCAAAAGCTTGACGTCTGTCTCTGCAATAACGTGCAACGTGGCCAGGGCGCCCACAGTGGAAGCAGATCGGTCTGTCATCTTCAGTACGCCACTGAGTCCTTTGATTATTTGGTGGCCCTTCGGTTCTTCGTCGGTAACCTTGATCGTTCTGGGGGAGGTATTGTCGCCGAGGGCGGAAGCTCTCGGGCTGACGAGGGGCAGAGATAGGAGCCAACGTTTGCTGGATTTCACTACGGATGACATCCCGTAGGTCGGGAGATGGAGTGTCGATATCCTGGGCGGCAAATGTAGAAGGAGGAGCCATAAACTTCTGCACCTCCTCTCTTACTATTCTTCTAATCAGGGCTTCTAGGTTCTCAGGTTCAGCGGTCGAGATGGTGGTAACATTGGGCAGTCGGTTGAACCTGGGCGGTGCAACACGCATCCTCTTGAATGCCTCGAATCGGCGGCAGAACGCAACAAATTGGTCCACCGTGCTGATGTCCTTCCCAACAAGTGCCTGATACACTTCCTCCGCTACGCCTTTAATCAGGTGGCTCACCTTTTCTCCTTCCGACATTCTGGGGTTGCTCTGTTTACAAAGAAGGAGGACTTCTTGTATGTAGCTCTCGACGTTTTCCCCACTCGTCTGCGCTCTAGTTCGAAGAATGTTCTCGGCTTTTCTAGCCGTGTCTTCCTTGTTCCCAAATATTTCACAAAACTTTATCTTAAATTCCTCCCACGAATTCAAGATTTCCTCGAAGTTTTCGAACCAGCACTTCGCTGTGCCAGTGAGGTAGAAGATGACGTTGGCCAGACACATGGAGTCATCCCACTTGTTGTAACGTGCCACACGCTGGAAGTCGCTCAGCCAACGCTGCGAATCTTCCCCACGTTCCCCCGAGAAGACAGTGGGATCTCTCCACCGATGGCAGAATGGTCGGTTTTCTTCTCTTTCCATTTTCTTCCGAGCGGGAAATGCAAGCACTGTAGATAGCTCTGGTTGCAATCCTTGAAGGCGACGACTTCGTCTGGTGACTGTCTCGTTACCCGGCGTCTCCACCACAATTGTCGCGATGAAAAATAATTAACTAGGCCTTCGAATTACTTTAAATATTTATTTAATGAGTTATATGAGAGATTTTAAATATAAAATAAGAGTTACTATTTACATGAGCCAAATCGACCCAGCCGTTAGAGCAAGAGGGGAGAACCCAGATATATCCTCCTTCCACGTGACGCCACTGTTTACCCCGACCGGTCGGTCCAGATAAGGGGGAATACCAGGAAACTCTGTCCTCCTGACAATATGATAAATAACTTTATCAACATCCTATAACGCGATATACCAAATTCTAGGATATTTGCGTCAATACATTTCTTTACATCATACAAATTGGCTATATATAAGCTTTTATACAATTCAATTATTTTACATAATTCTCCAAAGAAAATTGGTTAAAAGCAGTTTTCAAAAAATTCCCTTCCCTCTACTCCCCAGTTCAAAAGATAATTGTATATACTGCATATCTAAAAAATTGATTAAATTTTTTTATGCTCTTTTCTCAACTACGAATTCATATAGCTGTCCGATGCCACCAAACTTTCCCTATAATCCCAGTAATAAATTGGACAATTTAAAAATCTTTAGGGAAAAACTTGGAATTACAAAAACAAAAATGCATCCCAAGATTTCACTTTTTTGACTAAACCTTGATTTTTTGCTCTAAATACGACATGTCTATACTTTGAGCATGAGTTTCATAAGTGATTAGATCTTCTGTTGATAGTTGAACTAGATCATAATTGAATTATCTGGATTCTATAAATCTGTTAAGAGTGAGATTTTTTTCTAGGCTATGTACACAGTTTGATGAAATGTTTTTGTATGCTCTAACTGCCCATAAAATGATCTGATACTGCATAGATTTCAGTTGTTTACAGCGAATGTTTACAAATTTAAACCAGATTTCTGACCCAAATGTAAGTACTGGCCTTATGATTGTTTTATATAAATTTAACCTCTTTTGAATATTCCAACCCTACATATTGCCGCATAGTGAACATAATAAATTTTTCATTCTTCCTGCTTAACATCGGATATCATAAACATGAGGTGTAAAGTTGACTTTATTTTTATTTTATGATTTGAAAATTTCATTCCTATATCTTTACTTGATTAACCTGCATTATTATATTATTATTGATCTTAATAGGAATTTTTCCTGTCATGCAGGTATGACATATTAGTTTTCTCTATACTGATCGTTAATTTATTTCTGTTACATCATTCAATCACAAGTTTTAAGGTGTATTCACCTATGGTTTTTAATCCTTCTAGTCTTATTCCAGCAAATTATTGTGACATCATCTGCATAACATATGATATCTGCATTCAGATATAAAATTAATCAATAAATCATTAAGCAAAATATTCCATAAAAGTGGGGATAAAGGTCCACCCTGTGGACATCCTTTAGTTAGTTTCATTCAAATGTTGCTGATTCGAATGTAAATTTCACCACCCTTTCATTGTTTAAATAATATTATATAATTTGTATCAAATCAAAGGGAACATTATCACTATCCAATCTTTTTTATGATCGCAGGCTACCATGCATTGTCGAATGCTTGGATTCTGTCTATTTTGGATAGGTTAGTTTTACTTGCATTGATCCAGGCTGGTGTAGCATATTCCAAAATAGGTCTTACGAGTGCAAGGTACGTTGTTCTATGATTATTATAAGAATGCATTATTACCACTCATTATGCAGTAAAATAAGCAAGGTAGTCAAATATTTGAATTTTTTTTCAAATTCTGAGGCCAAATTACTTTCACGTCTAACCATCATTCTTACATCACAAAATGTGTAAATTTGTTATTAGTTTAAATTGAATAGGCCTTGCATAGTCTATATTTCAAACAGCATCTCCATATATATACATCCACTTATTAAATAGCAATAAAACACATTCAACAAAGACATTATCAAAATATCACATTCCTAGAATAATTATTTTTTTTTCTTGAAATATATAGATGCATATAATATTATAATTGACAAATAATATTAATATTATCAATATCTATAAAACGAATGAAGACATTAAGACGCGAATGTTTCTTTTAAAAAATAAATCAAACTTCTACCGTCCTTACCGGAATTACCATTCTCGATGCAAATATTTAAATGTAATTTTCCTATACTAAAAGCTTATGTCCATAGTTTAATCAAATACCATTTCTAAGATTCTAACCTTCAGTGTAGCATATATAATCAAAATGATCCAATACAGTATTAGAGCTCTAAAGAAGGCGGTCTGGTAGATTAAATTGGCGTAACCGCTGGGAGGGTCACCACTGATGAGCCAAGCCTTCCCAATATTTTTTTATAGCAGTAATGACGGTAGAAGTTTGATTTATTTGTGAAAATAAACATTCCCGTCTTTATGTCTTCATTCGTTTTAAATAGATGGCGCGTTATTGTTTTGTATTAAAATATTTTTATATTTATTTTATTTTATTTTAATAATAATTATTATTATCACAATATTATTTTATATGGTGATCGAATTTTATTTTCCAACAGTAAGCATGTGAGTCTTGTGAAATTTTCTTTAGGATAAAGAGAGATTTGAAAATTAGGAAAATATATAAAAGATCGCCCTATGCTGGTCGTCCGTCGATGGACAAAAACTCGCAGGGCCGGTTCCATTATACAAAGGGGGATCAATAAATAAGGTGAATTATCTTATTTCTTAAAAATTAAAAAAGCAAAAATAATTTGAACCACAGAATATTAAAATATAACATCGAGAGACTATTTAAGGTGTTCTGTTCTTTTTTCCAACGCGCGGCGCGAGACTTATAAATAAACTAAAATGGAAGCTCCCTTGAAGGATTGCACCACGCTTGAACAACGTGCAGGTATTCGTTTCTTGAGTGCAGAAGGTATTCAAACATCTCAAATATGCCAAAGAATGAAAAATATCTTTTGTGAGTCTTGTTTGTCTCAAAAAACATTTATAAATGTGTTAACGAGTTCAGAAAAATGGACGAATTACATGTACCGATATTGAGCGACCTGGACGACCAAGTGTTACAGCGACGCCAAGCACGATAAATGCGGTTGAAAACTTAATTTTGGAGGATAGAAAAATATCTATTTTTACCATAGCCGACAATTTGAATATAAGCTATGGAACTCTGCACACCATTATTAAAGAACAATTGCAATTTAGAAAAATATGCTGCTAATGGATTCCACATTTCCTTAATTTGAACAAAAACTTAACCGTATTCGGGTTTCAAAGGCTCTGTTAAAGCGGTATGAAGGGGAAGGTGATCATTTCCTTGACCAAATTGTAACTGGAGATGAGAGTTGGTGTTATCATTATGATCCTTCGACAAAACGTGCATCTATGGAATGGAAACGAGGCGACTCTCCAAGACCAAAAAAAAAAAAAATCAGGTCTCAACGTTCGGCCGGTAAAGTTTAGTTAACAATTTTTTGGGATGTTGATGGACCAATCTGTCTTGATTTTTCATCCTCAAGGCAACGTATGAACAGCGACCTTTATTGTGACATTCTTGTAAATAAGCTAAAGCCCGGTATAAGAAACGAAAGAAGAGGAAAGCTTAGTAAAGGTTTTCTCTTCCTTCATGATAATGCAAAGCCGCATACATCATGTAAAACTGAATCTATAATCATTAAATTAGATTTTCAAGATTTAGAACATCTTGCATATAGTCCAGACCTAGCCCCCTCTGACTATTTCCATTTCGGACTACTAAAGAAGGAGTTAAAGGGAAAGCGATTTGACTCGGATGAAGATGTCCAGAAAGTGGTGCAAGATTTTTTTCACATGCTTCTTAAGAATGCCTATAAAGAGGGTATTTACAAGTTGCCAGAACGATGGAGAAAATGTATAGAAAGCCAAGGTGATTATTTTGAATAAATCAAGTCCTAATTTTTAATATCCTTCTTATTTCTTTTATATAAATTATAATTCACCTTATTTATTGATCCCACCTTGTAAAATGGTAGTCAGTTACATTTTAAACTTATCTATAATAGCGATATATTTAATTTTCATTTTTATAAATATTTATTAAAACACACACATTTAACTTACCGCAGTGGTGGCGTAGTGGTATACATTGTCAACAACGAGATCCCTGGTTCGAATCCCTGATTGAACACACATTTAATTTAATATAGTAAAAATTTGGTTTCTTTCGACAGAGACGAATCTATTTGAGTCTGCTTTTTTTCAAATATAGTATATTCTTATTTAATTCCCATTTTAATTAATTTCAAATTAATTTCCGCGTAAATTGCTCAGTTTTTTAATAATCCTTTATTTGGCTTACCGCTTTTGTTCTTAATTCTATATATTTTTTTCTATAATTCAGTCCAATTGCCGTTGTGTTGCCATTTTAAATCCTTTAACAACCTTAATTGCCTCTTTACAATGTTTTTCGAAAAAATTCTCATTACAAAAGTATAATTAAAAATATACAAAATTTTTGAACATTTCATTTGACTCTTTCTATCAAATGTTAAAACAATGTATTATTTACTATTCTGTTGTTTGTAAAGTTAAAAATTTCATTTTATATTATCATTTAATTTTATTAACCAATGAATTAAGTATGGATTGCTCTATTTAAAAAAAAAAAAAAAATTTAATTATATTTCATGTTAGAATTGCTGAAATATTAATTAATATGCGTATGTTCAATTAGTTATCAAAACTAATATATTTAATTTATTGTAATATATTGTTTTATAAATTAACATTATATAATATTTAATTTGTTGAAGAATTTTGAATAACACTTCGCCCTTATTATACGCCTCAATTTGGGTAAGTCTATATATTTTAAATCTGTTCATATAATAATAAATGTGTTTATTTTCCGGAGAACCTCCTCAAATGGGTTAATCAATAATACATAGCGAAAGTGGAAAATTGAATTAATATTTAAATTTTTACACAATATCATATAGTTACGACGCTTCCCAGTGGTCGTTGTTTTGAACAAGATTCCTAGGAAACCAATATGGATTCTCTGTGGATACAGATTAGTCCATTATATAGTTTAAATCAAGGATGTTAGGGAATTAAATAATTATGTACAGTAGAGATGGACTTGCCTTCATTGTCCGCAACAAGAAGGATCATTTTCGTCCCCCTTGGCACCGTCTTCCTGGTTAATTTGCACGGTCTGAGCGTGTACTCGTGGCATTCACCGCGTCTTCTTGCAGCACCAATCTCCAGACTGTCTGTCCTCCCTCACAATGGAATTCGTTTTAAGCGCCCGTTCCCCTGCCACGTGGACCATCCTCCGCAGCTTGAGTCCATTCATCTTTCCTCAACTTCACTCTGGGATCTTGGTTAGCGCCTATTTTCTTGTAATCTTACACGCATTTATTTTTATTTATTTATTTCAATTGAAAACGCTATGTCCCCCTAGGGACACTTGCGCTAAATGTACATACAAATATAACAAAGAAAATATTTAACATGGAAAGATACACAGAAAGCGACTTTGAAAGATTCATAAATATTATTTACATATAGAGATATTCTTTGATTTTATTTACAGTTACATCATTAAATTTAAAATATATATACATATATACACACATATACACGTATACACCAATATATTGTTTACAACCACAAGATATGTCCAATATTTCCTTGAGATCGTTACATCAAAGACCATTTTTTAAATGAAATTCAAAATATATTTACAAAGGAAATTAAATTTTATATATGTGTCCTTACTTGAAATTAAATCACTAGGGCCTAAAGCTATTAAACCGTTGTTGACTCTGTAATCTTGAAAGACAGGGCACTCTAGCAAGAGATGTATTGAAGTTTGTTCCCCCAATCCGCAGAAACATTTGAATCTTGCAGAGCCTGAATTTTCTTAAGAAAAAACCTGAAATTTCCATGATCTGTGATAAATTGTGAATTATAATAGTTTGGTCGAAAATATTTTGGAATATAATAAGGAAAGAAACTTTGAAATGTTTGAATTTCGCGCATACTCTGTGGGAACAATTAATTGATTAAACTTAAAATATACAACAAAAATATTCTCTTTATGTGTTTTTTCGTTGAGGCAGATATTTAATGATGTATTAAAGAGCGCGTTCCAAGGAATTGTTTTAAATATTGTGATTTCTCGCTTTTTGTCTAGTTCTAATCGTCGACCTTTAGAATGCACTGTATATACGAGTCTATTGTATAGTTTGATACTTAAATCTGAAGGAATTCACAAACCCTAATTATAAAAGTGTAAAAAATAAACATATTTTATAAAATTATGTGAAACAGTACTTGTTAATATTTTAACTCTTGGCCTTGAATACCAATTTCTTGATTTCTCAGAAAACCTATAGGACCAAATATTTGATCGTAGAGGTACAGCTTCAACGCTCTTTGAACGCTCTCAACGATCTTTAACGCTCTCAACGCTCTCCTCTCACCGCTCTTCTTCAATGCTCCGACGCTCTCCCGCAATGGATTCCTGCAAGAAGAAGAAGAAGGCCACCAAGCCTTCTCAACCCTCGGTGGACATCGCGGCTCTTGTTGTAGACGACAACATGATCATCTCCCGCCACTACCAAATCCTGCAATCCCTCAGCCAGCCCTCCCTAGCAGCACTTTACCTGGACCTTGTCCGCTTCATTTAGCAGCGGACGGAAATAATCAAGTACCTGGTTAGGGATGTGAAGAACCTCGCGGGGACCGTGAATGACTTCCAGGAGCTGGATGAAATCATGGATGCCCAAAGGCCCAAGAAAACCTGCCAAACCACTCAAACTAGCCCTGCTCCCACCTGCAAGAAATTTAGCGCTCAGACCGAGCCCATCAAGCCTGTCACCCCCGCTCCAGCTGCTGTCCCTGTGGCATCATCTGTTGCCAAGAAGCCAGATCCTGCTCTAACCAAGAGGAAGCATCCAGAGGCGTCAAAACCGCCCGCTAATAGGACTAAATTACTGGTACCAACCAAGCCTGCATCTTCCCGCGCCCCCAAGCCTGCCGTTGCCAAAGGCACACTCAATGGAGAGATAGCTGCGGCCCACATAGTGGTTATTGCAGATGCCCCGCAGGCTGACACACGGAACATCCTCAGAGATGTCCAAGCTGCCCACACTCTGCCCCAATACGTCTGGGCGTCTCTGCGCACCAGGGGAAAACTGGTGCTGCACTTCAATACTCCAGAGGGCATTCCTGCCGTCAGCTCTGCCCTGGACAACAAGCTCCAAGGCCCTAAAGTCCGGGAACTGAGGCAATTCCTCCCAAGAATCTGCCTCTTCAACTTGGAAGCGGAAACCGCGAATGAGGACATTGTCAAGTCCTTCCTTTTCACCGATGCCCTCAACCAGCTTCCTGGAGAAAAGTCTGTCCGAGTGGCACACAGATCTCCGACCAGAAATGGCACCTGAACGGACTTCATGGAGCTGGACTTGGCTTCCTACGAGGCCATTGGAAGACTCGGCAGGATCATTGTGGACCAAGTGATCCTGAACTACGAGGAGTCTGTCCGCGTCCGCGACTGCTACCGCTGCTGTGGCTACGGCCACAACGCCGATAGGTGAACCAAGGCCACGGTCACCTGCACCACTGCGCTTCTGCTGACCACCAAGGCCAAAGTTGTCCAACTCTCGCAAAGACGCGCACGGCCAAGTGCGCCAACTGCTCAGCCAAGGGCCTCTCTGCCGACCACGAGGCAAGATCAATATCTTGCCCAACTTCCAGAGCTAGAGCTGCAAAGTTCTAGTCCTCTCGCCTTCTTCCTGCCTCATGACCTCCGCGGACTCAATCCGGCCTAACCTGCATCTTCCTTAACGGAGATCCTGTCCCTAGCCTCCCCAGCCTGGTCATAGTGGTTTGTATATATTCCGCTTTACGCGGCCATTGGGGCTCGAAAATCTTTTTATTTTGGTTAAGACCCCGTAAATAAAGATATTTCCGTAGGGGTACAGCCTGCACTACGCTGACGAGGGTCAATAGCCCGAAACGCGTTCGTGGTTGGTTTTTCTTGATTAATCAAGAAATCCATTGGAGCAAAATACACTAGACGTTTATTTGACTTTCTCCGTGATATTTGACCAACCCAATTTGTTTATAAAATCAAGAAAAGTCAACCACGAACGCGTTTCGGGCTGTTGGCCCTCGTCAGCCTAGTGCAGACTGTACCTCTAAGGCCAAAATTTGGTCCCAGAGGCTTCCTGAGAAATCAAGAAATGGGTATTTAAGGCTAAGTTTGAGTAAATATGCTTTTCATGTGGGAAAAACAATACAAAAATAAAATATATAATGGCAGAGCGCATCTAGTGGAGCAAAAATAAACTAATAAACTTTATTGTTTTTTCACAAAATATTATATGTGTGTAAATATTTAATATTGATTTATTATTCACAATAAAATATCAGATATATATAACGAATTATATATAAAATATAATTTATTGTACACAGTAGAACTTCCCTTTAACGGACACCCCGGCAGCAGACATCTCTCTACAAAGGACAGTTTTCATTTGCAAAATTGTCATTTTCACAATTTAGCAACTCTCCGGTAAGAGGACACCTCTCCCTAAAGAACACTTCGGCTCTGAAATTAGGAGTCCTTTACAGGGAGGTTCTACTGTATTTCAATAAAGCATTTAAAAACTACCTGATAATAAATATATAATTGATTTCAACTTATTTTTAAAGCGACTGCACTTGGTAATAAACCTTCTTTTTGGCAAATCATACAACTTTGCTGCATTTGATTATATTTGTGTTATGATTATTTATATGCATTTTATTAAGGCCATCTCTCCCATTTGGATAACATATTCATTGCATATTATGTGTAGTTATTTTATTGAGTAATATTAATTAAGGTAATCTACAGAATACTAGTGACATTTGGTTTACACTTGGATAGTATTAATTCTGCAAGAAAACATTGGAATAGTAATGGATTAAGAGAATCTCATATGCTTTGTTCAACTTATGTGACATGGGAGATACCATTCCAGGTATTTATTATGTTTGTAGTAGGGAATTTTTATTATGTCCAGCGCAGCGTCTATTTTGTTGTGCTCTTCTATTTTAGATATTAGAATGTGTTTCAAACAAAGTCAAAAGCTTTACTTAAATTTAGAAAAACTCCTTAAGTCGAATTTGGGGGCTATTGGTTATAATACAATTCATAATAATTTTAATTAATTGTTGTGATGATTATTATTTTCATAAAGTCAAATTGAGAAATTGGAGAGTTATTGGTTTAGTTTACTTCCAGAATTCTATATCTGAGGATATTTGCGAATATTTTATATATCCATGGTAGTCGTGTGATACCTCTGTATTTGTACTGTTACCTCCTCCTTTATATAAGGTAGGAGTTTTACTCCAATACCTTAGTAGCCACAAATTCTTAATTATTGAGTTAAAATACATATTCCAAATTGGTATCTGTTTTAGGAGGACTCTTTCCTATGCTGCAACATCGTTACCTGCTACTTTGTTGTTGGAAGTGTTTATATATATATAATTTTTAAAATATAAAGCTTATAAATTTTAATATATTTTATTTTATATGCATTTTATTAATTATAAAAATTTGGACCAGTATTTTAAAGATACCATTTTTATTAATCACAAGTGATATTTGTTACTTTTGGTTAGTTCTTAAGAAAGGTATCTCTCTATATATTGTTACCCTTATTTGTATCCATCACAAAATAATATAGAATTATCTTAACATATTCTATATCAACTGTGTGATATTTCAATGTGTATTTTATTGGAGGGTTAAAAATAAAATTCTTAATATATATGTTATGCATTTTTTTTTTGTGAAATAATATTTCAAGGTACAGTTGTGTTAAAAAAATGAATGAAAATAATTATTTACTACCAAGTTGTTTTATTTTCAAATGATTGAACAAAAATTGCAAATAAATATTTTTCACATTTACACAAGATATGTAAAATTAACCCTATATTTAGTGATTTAAAAAAAAGGTTTAAAAATTTACAATTTGTCAGGCACGCTTCTATATATTGTAGTGATGAAATAATTAGCAAGTCGTATGTCAATTAAGAACAATTTAATAAGAGAGAGAAAATTATATGAAGTTTATATTACACTGGTCAACAAGATTTTTGCACAAGAGAACCTGATTATGTTTCTAGTGTAACTTTTCATGCTGAACTCAAAAATCTAATCAGAAATTTCCCATCACCTATGGTTTTTGCGTGACGGTCTTTTTTTAGTATTTGGATAAATACAGTTTTGCACAACCCTTATTACATTACATTGGTTTATCAAAAAATATTTTTCTTTGTCCACAAAGAAATAGCATCTTATCTACATGTCCTGAATCCAAATATACCATTAGTTTTTTTCTATTACGCAATATTTCTGAGATACACCTACTTGAAATTTGGAAATATTGTTAATATATAGGCATATATGAACGAAACATATTTATTTATTGAAAAGCAGTGACAGTGGATTTTCTTCTATACTTTGCTTGTGGTAGATCCCTCTTGAGTGTCCACCAGTAGTCAGCAAGCATAGAGGGACTCCATTAACCTTGGTACCGCTTCTCCATGCTTGATATATCTTGATGAAACCTCTCACCATGCTCATCGCTAACTGCGCCAAGATTGTCTGGAAAGAAATCTAGATGTGAATGCAGGAAATGGATCTTGAGGGACATGTTACATCCCAGTGCCTTGTAGGAACGCAACAGATCATTAACTATGTCTCGGTAATTTTCAACCTTGACACTTCCTAAGAAGATTTTGCAAACCTTTCTAAAGGAATTCCATGCTGCTGCTTCAACTTCATTCAAACTATTTTGAAAATTTCCATCCTGCTGCAATTCTCGAATCTGAGGTCCAACGAAAATGCCTTCTTTAATCTTCGCTTCACTTATACTAGAAAATTTTTGTTTTAGGTAGGCAAATCCACTGGCATTTCGATCCATTGCCTTGACAAAGTTCTTCATTAATCCCAGTTTAATATGTAATGGTGGTAAGTAAATATTTTCTGAATCGATCAGGGGTAGATTTGCAATATTTTTATATCCTGGAGTAAAGATTTTACGGTTTGGCCAGATTTTTTTTAATGTAATGCCTTTCCCTATCTCTGCTATCCCACTCACACAGAAAACAACAAAATTTTGTATATCCAAGCTGTAATCCACGCAAGAGAGCAACAAATTTCAAATCGCTGCATATTTTCCAACCGTATCTTTCATATTCTATCTTTTTCAAAAGCAGTTTCATTTATTATGGCATAAATATTCATATATACAAGCATTTATTACTGTATTTATCCCAATACTAAAAAAAGACCATCAGGCAAAAACCATGGGTGATTGAAAATTTCTGATTAGATTTTTGAGTTCAGCATGAAAAGTTACACTAGAGACACCATCAGGTTCTCTTGTGCAAAAAAAAAAAGTTTTTTTTTGTAGACCTGTGTTATTTATTATTATTTATTAAAGTAACCCAGGTTCCTGGAGCGTACAGAAGTCGCCAACTACCCGGGTTGTCCTTCTGACCTAAGTCTTCTTGGATTTATATACAATGCCAGTGGTAGTCCAATTAATGAGGTGTCGCCAGGCAGATTTCTTTCTTGGGAGATTTTCTAGAGATGCTGGACATATGTTAGTGATACCTAGGAGAGTGGCTGTCTGGAATCTTTGGTATTAGAAGGTTGGGCAAGTGAAGAGGAGGTGGTCTACGGTTTGGTCTTCATCTTTGCAGTGGGGGCAAGTTGGGTCTTCGATACCGTTGCAAGGTCTGCCTGAATGTAACCATGGCCGGTCATGATTGTTGTGGAGGTAGATCCATGCTTGATGTTTCGAAGCATTCGGAGGAGTAGTTTCGGGGTAGCAGCAAATCTTCGTAGATTTCTGGTGGAGTAATCTTGGATGTAGAGGTCTGTCCACATTTTGAGGGCTATCTGTTCTTTTTTACCGCGCGCGACGCTCTTAGGGAGGGTGGTAAAGGATAGTGGCAGATTAGAATGTGCTGCAGCCTTTGCCGCCTGATCCGCCAGGTCATTTCCTGGAATACCGCTGTGGCCTTTGATCCAGCAGATTTGCACATTTGGTGAAAAATGCAGGTTGTAGATTATTTCCGCAATTAGTTGTGTACTTGGGGGCCAAGACCTACATATGGCTGATAGAGCTGATTGGCAGTCTGAGGCAATGATAAAGTGTTTTTTCGGAAAATTCATGGTGATTTTTGTTGCGTAAAGAATGGCCAGCAGTTCAGCTTGGAACGCTGAGCACTCCTGGTGGAGTTTAAGATGTATGGTTTGTAGAGGAGGTGGTAGGATGACTCCAGCCCCAACTCCTTCTGATGATTGGGATCCGTCTGTGTAAATGGTGGTGACAGAAGTTTATACAGGTTGTTTATATGAGAGCAAAGAAAAGAATCACTAGCGCGAGGGTTCGCGTGGAACAACTGGCGCTGGCACGAGCTTCCTGTTCCATGAAGTCGGCCCATGCTACACTACTCCCTGTCCCATGAGAAGCTGTTCTACAGCTTTATCTCAGTTCCTCCTCTTCTCCAGACGTAGAGTTATCTACACTTCCTGTCCTGAAGGGTCATAGTACGGCTTCATCCTGAGGATATGGACGGTGTCGCGCTTCTTTCGTCTTCTACCTTGTTCACTGACTGCTCCGACCTCGTAGGTCACGTCCGATATTTTATTTGTAACCCTGAAGGGACCGAAGTATCGTTTTAGGAGTTATTCAGAAAACCCAACACGTTGAATAGGAATGAAGATCCAGACCAGGTCTCCTGGTTCGTATATCTTTCCTGTATGTCGAGCGTCGTAGTTAGTTTTGTTCATCTCTTGAGCCTTGAATATGTGATGACGGGCTATTTGTCTTGCCTCTTCGTCTCTGGTTCCCAAATTCTGAATGAATTCCTCTCCCTCGGGCGAGCTAATGTAGGGGAAGATAGTGTCGAGGGTCGTCTCGGCATCCCTTCCATGGATCAGGAAAAAGGCGTGAAGCCAGTCGATTCTTGTTTGGCCGTATTGTAGGCAAACGTGATAAAGGGCAACATCTCGTCCTAGTTCTTCTGGTCAAGGTCCGTATACATTGATAGCATGTCGGCAATTGTTCTGTTTAATCTTTCTATAAAGTCGTTGGTTTGGGGATGGTACGCCGTTTATGTCTTCTTTTTGATGCCACATTTATTATTCAGCTCCTGAAGGAGTTTTGATTGGAAATTTCGACCTCGATCCATTACTATTTCTCGAGGGGCTCCATGTTTAAGTATGACTTCTACTAAAAGAAATTTCGCGATTTTCTGGGCTTCACCTGATCCTAGGCTTTGAGTTACGGCGTATTTAATGAGGTAGTCGGTACAAACGACTATCCATTTTTTCTTTCCTTGAGATATGGGGAAGCGTCCCAATAAATTTATTCCGACCTTTTGAAAGGGGCTGTCCGGAGGCGGAATGCGCTTCAGATAGCCAGGGGGCAATTAAGGTACACCCATACGACGCTGGCAGTACTGACAATGGCCCACGTACCTCTTCACGCTTCTGTACAGCCCTGGCCAGTAGAACCTTCTCTTGACTCTGTCGTAGGTTTTAGCGAAACCCAGATGTCCAGCGGTAGGTGCGTCATGCAGGTCGCTCAGGATTTCCATTCGAAGGTGCCTTGGGACCGCCAATAGTAAAGGTTGTCCAGTTAGTTCATAAATTTCTCTATAGACAAGCCCTTTGACAATATTGAACTTTTCGTCTTTCTTGGTAAGTGAAGGCTGAGATATATTTCTTATTATTTCCACAATGTAAGTGTAATTTTCCTTTTCTCTGCCGATGTCACTTAAAAGGAATAATGTGGGAATATCATCATTAAAATTCTCCTCGGAATGTTTTAGGGAATTTCTCTATAAGCCGTCAGCGTCTTGGTGCATTTTCCCAGTCTTGTAGACAATAGAGACGTCATACTCCTGTAGTCTCAGCGCCCACCTCGCCAATCTGCCTGCAGGATCTTTCAAGTTGGTCAACCAACATAAGGAATGGTGGTCGGTTACAACTCTAAATTGAAGTCGGAACAAATATAGCCTAAATTTTCCAATAGCCCATATTATGGCCAGGCATTCTCTCTCTGTTGTTGGATGATTTGTTCGGCCTTTAAAAGGGTGCGCGAAGCATAAGCGATTACCTTTTCATCACTCCCTTGTTTTTGCGCAAGCACGGCAACTATTCCATATCCACTGGCATCTGTATGTAGTTCAGTTGGAGCGTCATCATCAAAATGTCCCAACACTAGTTTTAACGACAAGGAAATCTTTAATTTCCTAAACGCTCCCTCTTGGGCTGTGTTCCCCTCGTACTGTGTCCTCTTAGAGAGTAGTGCGTTAAGGGGGCGTGCGATATCCGCATAGTTCCTTATCAAGCGTCTATAATAAGATGATAAACCAAGGAAGCCTTTTACCTGCTGCAAGTTATTAGGGGCTGTGAATTCGGCGATTGCCTTAATCTTCTCGTCGTCTGGCCTAATTCCATTCTAGTCTACCTGATGCCCAAGGATCTTTATTTTACTGGCACCAAAAGAACACTTGCTGGGATTTAGCCTTAGTCCAACTTTCTTGAAACAGTTCAAAACCGCCTCTATTCGTGCTAGATGGTCCGAAAAATTATCTGCGAACACAACGATATTGTCCAGATAGCCACAGACATATTGTTCACCGTTGGCCCTTCAGGGGGCGGGGGCGTTGGCGTTGGCGTTGGCAGGGAACTTGGCGGGGGCGTTGCAAAGCCCGAAAGGCATGACCTTAAATTCAAAAAGGCCATCTGGAGTGATGAAAGCAGTTTTTTCACGATCGGGTTCATCGACGCTAATCTTCCAATATCCCGACTTAAGATCCATCGTGGAGTATATCATCGCCCCTTTTAAACAATCAAGAGCGTTGTCAACTCGTGTGAGTGGATACACGTTTTTTTCTTGTCACTAATCCACAAAAAAAAAAAGCAAACCGATCCGTCTCTTTTTTTAACAAAACGACCGGTGAAGCCGAAGGACTTTTCGAGGGTTAGACGACCCCAATTTTCATCATTCTGTCAACTTCTTCTTGAATAACTTTCCTTTCAGAAGGTGAAACCTGATATCGCCTCATTTTAATGGTCTGGCGTCGCCCGTAGTTATCTTATGCTTAGTGATAAGTTCAGATGGACTTTTGGTAATAGGATTGAATAATTCCGAAAATCTTTTAAGAAGTTCCAAAAGTTCGATCTTGTGACTCGGAGGAAGCTCGGAGGAGATACATGATGAGATATTTTCCATTCCCACAGGCCGCTCAGCATTATCGATATTAGTAAGATTTTCTATTGAACCTTCTAACTTACTCATCTTGTAAGTTGACTCAACACCTTTAGACACATAGTTTTCGTTAGAGAGAGAGAGAGAGAGGTTCCACTATTGGGCAAACTCCAGCGGCTGGAATTTAATAAACTGAGCTACGCACATTCCAGAAGGGATTGTTATTTGATTTTGATAAAATTAGTCACCCATAATATTAGCCTGGCCATGTCATATGGTGACGTAAGAGGAGGGGATAAAAATATATTTTTTCCACATGAAGTTTCCTCGAATCCTCAATAACACAATTTTTAATTCCTGCCACGTTGGGTGTCCGGCCAACTTTCCTCTTGTTGAATTTTGGGGGAATAATGTAGTCCGATGCTAGGTAAAGCCGTGTCACGAATGTGTCCTTATTAGGCATTTCTGAAAACGAAATTTCAGATTGACCACAGTCAATATTGTCACTTGACGACTCGAAGAAATCCCACCCCAAGATGACATCGTGTCTGCAACTGGGAAGGACGTGAAACTCGGCAGTCCGCTGAAATTCATTTATTCCTACTCTCAGGAGACATTTTCCAAGTGGGGAAACAAAACGATTGTTTGCGACTTTTGAAGTTATATTGGTGTTCTTAATCATCACAACCTTAAGCGACTCTCTGAAGTTAACTGAGAAAACAGAGTATGACGCCCGTGTCAATTAGCGGCTCGACATGACTCCCATTGATGTTTTCAGTTTAATCCAGACCATAAAACAAAAGAATGTCCAAATGTACAAATATGCTGTATCTGTGGAGCCCAGGGCAATCACGTCTGTACAAAAGAGCTAAGATGTCATAACTGTTCAAAGCATCCAAGACTCAGGAATAGTCCGATTAACCATAAACCAAATACAAATGACTGTCCTCAATATAAATTGCAGGTTGATAGAACAGTGAGAAGAACTCAATATCTCATCGGTTCAGAAGAGGAATGAATAACGAATTTAGTTATTTGTAATCATGGTGATCACTGCTCTACCATATAGAGGAAACATAAAATGTTTACAACAGAATATTAGAAAAAGTACGACAGCTTTAAACGAACTTACAATTTCAACGAATAATAATCCACCCGATATTATATTACTTCAAGAACCATATGTTTTAAATAAACAGGTTATATTTGATTTAGACTCACCAATAATTCATTCAAAGACATCAGAAATTATTTACACAGCAACAATCATTGTAAATAAAAATATAAAATTCAAAAAATTAGATAATTTTACGAATCAATTCTGTACTGCAATATCTGTCATAACCTCAAATTCGCTTGTAGTAATCGCAAATTTTTACTTTCATCCCAATTCCTGTAATGATACTCACTTAGATTTTATAAGAAACTTGATTAATACTTATTCAAATAACCCTATAGTCCTATGCGGAGATTTCAACTCCCGTCATCCAATCTGGTTCGATAAAATAACAAATTCAAATGGTTACAAATTGCAAACAATAATAAATGAAAATCACTTGTACATTCACAACGATAAAACTCCAACATGTAGAGGGGCAAGTATAGTAGATCTAACAATCTCGAATAGACTTTCAATAAATATGATCAGACATTGGACCACCTCATCACTGACGAATATTTCTGATCATTTGGCAATTCAATTTGAAATTCACTCAAAATTTAATTATATAAAAGATAAACAGATTTCTACATGGAAATTCAATGAAAAACACGCCAACTGGACAAATTTCTTCAAAAATCTCAAGTATCAAGAATTTATCAAATTAAAGAATGAGGCAGATATGGTGGAAAATTGCACGGATATTGATAAAGTTGTAAACAAACTCACGGATAACATAATAGAAGCAGCTTACATATCATTAAAAGTAAAATCAAACAACTACGCATACGATGCAGGTATAAAGTGGTGGAATAAAGAACTTGAACAAATGAAAACACATTTTCATTATGTAAGAAACTTATTTTATCACAGTAAGACTATCGATGCAACAAGATTTAAACAAGTCAGAAACAAATTTAATAATATGATAAAGAAAGCAAAGAGAAATAGTTTGAAAAATTTCATCGAAGAAAATGAATCAAATGATCCTTTTGGTAACGCATATAAAATTTTCAAAAAGCTCAAATCCTCAAACAAGCAAAAAGGACTTCCCATAATAGACAACAATCAAGAATCGGAAAAAGAAAAACGCATTACAGACATAATAAATGTATTAATTGCAGATGACAGAATTGATCAAGACAACCATCAACAAGAATTGGTTAGAAGTTACGAACCTTTTCTAAGGAATTCAAGCGCTATCCATATTGATACCGAAGAAATAGAATATCTAATTGACAATATCAATGTTAAAAAGTCACCAGGTCAAGATAATATCAGTAATAACATGATAAAATGCGCAAAGACTCTGATACTTCCGGTGCTACATTCGTTATTAAATAAATGTATTCAGATGGGATATTTTCCAAGGGAATGGAAAACGACAGCTTTAAAAATTCTAATGAAACCAAACAAATCTAACGTCGAATCAATAAAAAGCTATCGACCTATTTCGTTAACATCTAATCTGTCTAAGATCTACGAAAAAGTTATTAAAAAGAAAATTTATGAATATTATATGCAAAACAATTTATTAAGTCCCAAACAGCATGGATTCATCAAGTCAAAATCTACTATTACAGCCTTGAATAATATAATAGTGGAACACAAAACCAAAGAACTGACAGCTCTGGTCACAATAGATATTGCGGGAGCCTTTGATAATGCATGGTGGCCTGCGATCTTAAAAATAATAGATGAAGATAACTTGCCGGAAAGTTTAATAAGGACTATTCAATCATATTTCAAATTGAGGAAAACGAAATTTACATATATAAACTTAACAATAAATAAACAAATTACAAAGGGATGTCCGCAGGGTGGCCCGCTATCTCCACTACTATGGATAATATTACTAAACGATCTTTTGATCAAATATCAAGTTCCTAATAGTGAAGTGGTATGTTATGCGGATGATGTATCAATTATATGCTGGCACAACAATTGCAAAGACCTGAAATTAGTTATAGAAAAGGCATTAAATACGATTGATGTATGGTGTAAGAGTAACAAACTTGAAATAAGTCTAGAAAAAACTAATATACTTTATTTACATAACAAAGAAAAAATCCCAATCAAATTTAATAATGAAATAATCATACCAACTCTGAAGACCAAAATTTTAGGAATAATAATTGCAAATCACAGAAGAAGAAACAAAATAAATTTTACATACCACATAGAAGAAATAATAAATCGTACAAAACGTTTTAAAAATTATCTCTTCTCAATTTGCGGGAAATCTTGGGGTCTAAGCACCCAGAAAAGGCTAACTTTATATAAATCCATTTTCAGACCAATACTTACATATGGAGCCGAAATTTGGTTCAAATATTTAAATAAAAAATGTTTACAAAAACTAAATTCAACCCAATATCAAATACTGACATGGTGTATACAAGCCTATAAATCCACATCATATAGCTGTGTTCATAGTTTAGCCAACATTCCTCTGATCTCAGACTTTATCGAATCCAGAATCATGATATCTGATCTGAGAAACTTATCCCCAGATGATCAACAAATTTATGACCCATTTATTCCAGGAATTATAGATACCTTTCTCAAATCAAGAATGAATGTTCTGAAAAACGAGGCAAATAATACTTTCTTAAGCTTTTTTCCCCAAGAAATCCCTAAATTCTTTCGTCCAAATTTTTATAATACTCAATTTGTTACAAACCACGGAAATTTCAAAAGTTTTCTAAATAGAATAAAGGCAGTGGAGGATTCAAGTTGCTTTTGTGGTATGGAGGAACAAACCTCAAGACATCTACTGATCGATTGCCCAGCATTTCAAGATTATAGAATGAAGAATGAACTAGTTGTTTTTAATTTAAACGATTTGATTTCCGATAAAAAATCATATCTAAAGTTCAATTCATTTTGTAAATACATTCTAAAATTTCTACAAAATCTGAATTTCTAATGTTTTTATTCGTTGAATAATGTAAATAACTTATGTAAACAAACTTCTCTCCTTGTTTGGCGCAAGTATCCCTTGCGGGATATAGCGCTTTGGAAATAAAATAATTGTAATTGTAATTGATGTTTATATAAATATAGTTTTCGTCTAAGTCAGCTCGTGTCTGTGGAGGTTTCAAAAAACGTCCGACCTTACCTCCCTTACAGGTCGTGTTTCCTAGTTTCCCTTATCTTTCTGTGGGGAGAACGGCTGGGGATCCGGACTGGCGATCTAGATTGGTATCGTCCTGTTGTCGGTCTCCCACGTCCTGGGTAGGGAGAGGGGCTTCTAGGTAAATTACGGCGGGGAGAGTTGCTGCGTTCAAAATCATCCAATTGCGGCGTTATAAAGTCTGACATATAGATAGGTTCAGGTCTTCGACGACTATAATAACTGTCCTGGATTATACTTGGTTCTCTTTCTTGGTGGCTACGGCGTCTTTCCCAACAATGTTTCGCGACGTGTCCTGGCCGATTGCAATAGAAACATATCGGGATGTTATCCATCGTCCGGAACTGGTCTGTTTTCCTCCTCTTTGTCGCTTCACCTCTTTCTTGGTTGACACGGCGAAAATTCTGGAAAGCCTTCTAGATATAAATCACAGGTGCTTTTTCAATCGGCGACAAGGATTTTTCTGATCGCTGCAAAACTATTTCTTCTAAAGATTTTGAAGAAATGGAATTCGCTTGTTCATTTGGAATTAATCAGAACTCTTCCTTGAAAATCTCCCTGATCAGATTCTTTGAAGCGTAACCCGCCTCTTCATTTTTAATTGTGGCAACGGAGGGAATCCTCTCGAACCTCACACTTCCTATTCTCTTTTTATTGAGTTGTTTCTCAATCCGACGGCAGTGGTTGGTGAAGTCCACAGTTGTAGTTGCCTCAATTTTGAGGAGGATTCGGCAAATGTCGTCAGAAACTCCCTTCATGAGGTGGCCTACCCTGTCTTCTTCAGACATGTTTGGGTTTAGCTGGCGACATAGGTTCAGCACATCCTGAATATAGAAATCTATGGACTCGTCAGGCTTTTGTGCTCTTACTTTTAGCGCTGACTCAATTTTTCTTGAGTAATCCTCTTTGTCACCAAACCTTTCTGAAAATATTTCTTTAAAAATAGCCCAAGATGTAAGGTCATCCTCAATGTTATCGAACCAACATTTAGCTGTCCCTTCCAAAAAGAAGACAACGTTAGCCAAACACATTGTTTCGTCTCAACCATTATAAAGACAACACGGTTGGAATCTTTTAACCATAGGTGGGCAAATTCAGTGGCCTAACCTGAAAAATTAGGAGGGCTTCCTGGGTGTTGAAGGCATGTGAAAGTGGTAGCTTGCACACGTGGCTTTTCTTCTACTTCACACATACCGATGTCGATCGGCGGCAAGGTTTGCAAACGTCGGCTTTCTATCAAAACGCCGTCCAGATAAAATTATCTTGTCGAATTCGTACCCGGCTTCTCCACCAAATATGGTGATGAAATAATTAGCAAGTCGTGTATGGCAATTAAGAACAATTTAATAAGCGATAGAAATTTATATGAAGTTTATACAGGTTGTTTATATGAGAGCAAAGAAAAGAATCACTAACGCGAGTCCGTGCGTTCGCGCGAGGGTTCGCGTGTAACAACCCGGCGCTGGAACGAGCTTTCTGTTCCATAAAGTCGGCCCATGCTACAATATTTACATTGAAAAGAAAGTGTTAGGTTTATAAGAAGCTTGATTGATATAATGGTGCATTTAAGAACAAATGTTAGTTTAATAAATAGAAATATATGATGAAGTGTAGTTAATCTCTCTCTATATAAAAGTAAATATGTATATATGTATATGAAAAACAATAGAGAAAAAAATAAAAGATAAGTGGGTCAGGTGTTGATATTAAAAATAAATAAGGCATCTCCTGACCACGAGCACATGTGCTTTTTAGATGGCAGAGCGCCATCTAGTGGAGCAAGAATAAACTAAACGTTTATTTAGCTTGCTCCGTGATATTTGGCCAACCCAATTTCTTGATAAATCAAGAAAAGTCATCCACGGACGCGTTTCGCGCTGTTGGCGCTCGTCAGCGTGGAGTAGACTGTAACCACTGCGACCAAAAATATTTTTGGACCCAATGGCTTCTTGAGTAATCAAGAAATGGGTATTTAAGGACAAATTTGCGCAAAGACGCTTAACACATGAAAAACAATAGAAAAAAAAAAGATAAGTGGGTCAGGTGTTGATATCAAAAATAAATAAGGCATCTCCTGACCACGAGCACATGTGCTTTTTAGATGGCAGAGCGCCATCTAGTGGAGCAAGAATGAAGCACATGTGCTCGTGGTTAGGAGATGCCTTATTTATTTTTAATATCAACATCTGACCCACTTATTTTTTTTTCTATTGTTTTTCATGTGTTAAGCGTCTTTACGCAAATTTGGCCTTAAATACCCATTTCTTGATTTCTCAAGAAGCCATTGGGTCCAAAAATATTTTTGGTCGCAGTGGTTACAGTCTACTCCACGCTGACGAGCGCCAACAGCGCGAAACGCGTTCGTGGATGACTTTTCTTGATTTATCAAGAAATTGGGTTGGCCAAATATCACGGAGCAAGCTAAATAAACGTTTAGTTTATTCTTGCTCCACTAGATGGCGCTCTGCCATCTAAAAAGCACATGTGCTCGTGGTCAGAAGATGCCTTATTTATTTTTAATATATATATATTTTTTTTGTCGGCTATGCACGTCCTTAATAAGTATCTAATCTGACTTAAATTTTAACAAGACAGAGTTAAATCTGGAAGAGTTTATTGACTCATTTTAAGCCAAGAAAATTTAAAATTGACCAAGTACTAGACAAAAATAATTATTTTTTAGTCGAAAAATGATGATTGTCAGGAATAAAATTCTTACGGGGCAAATTCCCTAAAGCAGATTACGGGCGAAGCCAGATCATCATTTTTAGCAGGCAGGAACAAAATTCTAACAGCAAAACTTCACTCGAGCAGAAAATAGGCGAATCCAGGTCATCTCTTTATACAAAACATCGCTTCTCGTCCTTCGGGAAAAGATCAAAGTATGCTATATCTTCTCTATATACAGGGTGATCCAAAAGTCTTGCACAATTTAA
>CP092875.1:18624694-18708735 GCA_030710605.1 Cordylochernes scorpioides | reverse complement strand
GATCCAGGCTTTTCAAAATTTTAAATCATTCGCCTTAGAGAGTAGCAACTCATGGGTCCTTTACCGCTTCGAATATCTTTAAAGGTACGAAACGCTCGTAAAGCTTCAAAGGCAGATTGTGAATTGCAAAAAAAAATCATCAAGAAAGTTTTATCCTGTTTTAAAATAATAAAATATTTTCTCACATGAGTTTCTTTTTATTACTAAAATTGTAAATTGTTGTAAATATCCACGCTGCGCGCGTATGTTTTCGTAAATATTTCTTGTAAGATATAGTCGATGTTTTATTAAGCCCGTTGAAGAGCGATTATCGCTTGAAAGCTAGCGTTTTTCTAATTTTGAACTTTTTCCACAATTTTATCACGAAAAGAGCTTTATCCTGTAGTGACGGCACTTCAGAGTAAAATAAATTATCAGAGATAGATAAATATTTTTCAAATGAATTAAAATAAATATAATCGATACTGAGAGTTTAATTTTAAAAAATAAATTTATTATCTTCGAAATTTAAATAAGTGAGAGTATTCCAGCAAATCGCATCTAAAATATAATTTCTTTTTTGCTACATGTTTAATTTGCATATACCTATTTTACATATCTCAGATTGTATTTAAAAATTGTCAACCAATTCTTCTACTTTTGGCGAAATGGTGTTTTATTAATTTATCATTTGATATTATTAGGGTGTTTTCCTGGTATTCAAAAAGGAAAAATATGTGTCGATCAGTTATATTTTCAATTTATCAAACAATTTGGCCGCTGAATCTATTATTCTTCTTCTTTATTATCTCCACTCAATCACACTAAGGTATAAAGCTTGTAAAGCTTGAGATTTTTGATGGTGTCTGCCGGGGAAGAGTAGAGCTCATCAATGGATGAGTCAATACAGTCAATAATATGTCTTGGGGTTGCAGGCTGAAAATTGCACTTAGTACATAGTGGAAAAATCTTGCAACCATTCCGGAAAGTCATTGTCCGTAGATGACCAGACTTAAGTCTGGAAATCAAAGACTGTTGTTCTCTTGGGAGGACAGAGCCGGTGCTTGTCCCTCCTGCTCTGTACCAGTCATGTGCAGCATCAGATTTCCATTCCTGCAGGCATTGGGTTTGGATGGTACGGAGGAGGTCTCTTTCGTCTAGTTGGGTGGTGGATTCTCTTGCTTCAGGTAGGCCAAGAGCTCCAGCCTTTGCTAGAGAGTCTGCCAGCTCATTACCAGGAATTCCAACGTGAGCTGGAAGCCATTGCACTGTGACTGAGCTGTTGGCTGGGAGTCGGTTTACAGACTTAGTAATGCTCTTAAGGAGAGGTTCTTGACTGGAGAAGCAGCTTTGAAAGGTATAAATGGCTGCTCTTGAGTCGGAGTAGATTTTTATTTTGCTTGACAGTTGATGTTGATGTCTTTTAGAGCCGTATCTATAGCAGAGAGTTCTGATTTATAAACTGAAAGATGTCTAGGGTGGGAGAGGGAGATATTTTCCAGGATCTTATCTTTGTAGATAGCAATTCCACTGCCAGACAGTCCAGTTTCAAGTTGGCTACCGTCAGTTTAAATTGTGATGTCGAAGAGGGAGCTATTTTCCTCAATGATTTGGAGGCCAAGAGCTTTAAGTAATTCTGGCTGAGTTTTATGTTTGTGGGGATTGTCTGGTAGATGAGTTTGTTGCGAGTTTTGTGTGGGGGATAGGAAGTTCTGTGTTTGGGATTAATTGAGATGTCTAAAAGATTAGAGTTGTGAGCCATGTTGAGAGGTGTGGGGCGTTTTAATCTTTGGTTTGGGACCCAATTTCTAATAAATTTTCCTGTAAGATGTTCTTTTGGAGAGTTAATATTTTTGGTTATAAATTTTTAAAAGTAGATTTTTCTCCTTAGGTGCAGGGGAAGAAGGTTGGATTCGAGTTCAGCAATGCGATTTGGGCAGGATCCTCGAAGTCCGCTGATAATTTTAGCTGCGCTTGCTTGGATTCTGTCTATTTTGCGTAGGTTAATTTTAATTACATTGATCCAGGTTGGTGTAGCATATTCCAAAATATTGCTCAAAATAGGTCGAGTGCAAGGTACGTTGTGCATAAGATATTGGCATTTGCACCCCAGTTTAAGCCTGATATTTTTTTCAGGATTTTGAGCCTATTTTTGGCTTTGCTTATCATGGTATCAATATGTTTTTTAAAAGTGAGCGCAGGGTCGAGTGTGACACCAAGATATCTTGGGGAATCTGAATATTGAAGTTCTGAATTATTTAAGAAAATATTTGGGGTCCAGTGGCAAAGGTGGTTATTGATGGTGAAGAGGCCGATTTCAGATTTGTTGATGTTGATGGATAATTTTAGTTTCTGAGTTACCTTTTGTAGATTTTTCATGGCATTATTCATAGATTGTTCTGCATCAGAGAGGTTGTTTTTGGAGACCAAGATGATTATGTCATCTGCGTAAAGGGCAATTTTAGCTGGTGGTTTGATAAAAGTGTGTAAATTATTTAGGTAAATATTGAAGAGAATAGGGCTTAGGATTGATCCTTGGGGTAGACCTTGGTAAATACGAGTGGTTTTTGATTTGATGTTGTTGAAGTTAACCTGTTTGGTGCGTTTGGATAGAAAATTGCTGATCCAACTCAGCATACTTCCCTCTATTCCAAGTTCGTCGAGTTTGAGAATTAGCTTTTCCTTCCAGACTCTGTCGAAGGCTTGGGAAAGGTCGATGAAGGCTGCTATAGTGGATTCTGTAGGTTTATGATGGAAGCTGTCCTGGATTTGTTGAACGAAGTAAAAGATTGAATCTTCTGTGCTTTGATATTTTTAAAAGCTCTTTGATGAGGGTCTAGTAGGTTGTTGGGGTTAATATAAAAGGTTAACCTTCTGAGAATCATGTGTTCCATGATTTTGCAGGGAATAGAGGTCAGAGAGATAGGTCTGTAGTTGGTTGGGTGGTTCTCAAGCTTGCCTGGTTTGAAGATGGGGATAATTGTGGCATGTTTTCACTCTTTAGGGTGGGTAGACGAGCTCCAACTGTAATTAAAAATGCTTAAGAGTTCTAGTTTGGCATGGGAACTGAGGTTTTTCAACATGGGTCCAGTGTCTGGACCAGGAGCTTTTGTAGGGTCAAGATGACTTAAAGCTTCGTCCAGTTCATGCTCTTGAAAAGGTTTACTGAAAATGTTGTGGCTGGGTTTGGATTTTTCAAGGTTTCTGGTGAGCCTAGATTTTATACCTATTATTTTATCCTGTAAATTAAAATTAAGTTTTGCGGTTGAGCTGTAATGGTGGGCAAAATGACTTGCTATGCTGTATTTGTCTGTGAGGGAATTTCCAGAATTATCCTTGAAGGTATTTCAGCTGCTGTGAGATGGAGTGTCCTGATTGAGGGCATGTAGTAGTCTCCATAGTTTCGTGTCGCTGGTTTTTGGGTCAATTGAAGAGCAGAGTTCAATCCACTTATTATGTTTGATTTGGTCGGCCTTAAGCTTAATTTCTGCAGCAAGGTGATTGTTATCTCTGATGAGGAGGGTGTTGTTGTTCTCAATGAGGTCTTGGTAAAACTTGGTTCCTATCTTCTATTTCATCTTTCAAAAGATCTAGTACCTCTCTATATCCAGGAATGTAGAATTTTCTGTTTCCTCTGGGGATATTTTGTTTGGCGGAAATTAGGACTGCAGACTTCCAGTTCTTCCACCTGTCTTCCAAAGAGGAATTTGGTGGGATTTTGCTGAGAAGACTATCTAACAATGTTTTAAATGAATTCCAGGAGGCTTTCTTATAGTTCCAGAAAAGTCTTTGTGAAGATTTTGGGAGGGAAGTGGAGGTGGAGATTTCTGTTAGCAGAGGGAGATGGTCGCTTCCGATGCTTTTCAAGGTGCTGTTTTTTATGAACTGTTGCATAGATGGGGAGGTGATGGTGAGATCTAGTGTTTGCGGAGTTCCATAGGAGTGAGAGATGTAGGTAGGACCATGGGACACAATTGTGAGGTTGTTGTCATCAATGAAGGTGCTGAGGATAGAGCCCTCAGTGTTGTTGAGGGAACAGCCTCAAGATTGATGCTTGCTGTTGAAGTCTCCAAGAATGAGTATATTGGGGTCAAGTAGGTGTGCAACTAAGTCTAGTTCTGGGCCTGGTTTTTTGGGTGGGTGATAAGTATTCACAATTGTTAGGGGTCTCTGATTGGGTAGGTGTATTTTGAAGGCCTGTAGTTCAGTATGGGTTGTTGAAGGAGTGTCAATTTTTTCAAAGGAAAGGTCTTTGATGAGTGTCAGGAGCCCTCCTCCTCCA
This sequence comes from Cordylochernes scorpioides, assembly GCA_030710605.1. Taxonomy (NCBI): domain Eukaryota; kingdom Metazoa; phylum Arthropoda; class Arachnida; order Pseudoscorpiones; family Chernetidae; genus Cordylochernes; species Cordylochernes scorpioides. The sequence goes on along the minus strand of CP092875.1, from coordinate 18,704,474 downwards.
TCTGCTGAAGGCCTGTCTTTTCTCAGTATTTTGAAGCCCTTTACCTTAAAAGGTGGTTGGGTTTAAGCTTGGTTTCTTGCGGACAAATGATATTAGCGCCTTTGGAGACCGCCAGTGATAATATCTCGTCCAGTTTAACCTTGCTCTTACTAGTAGATATGCCATTGATGTTACATTGAAGAACATTCAATTTGGCATTGGGAGACTGTAGGGAATTTTTCGAATGAAGCCCTCTGTCTAAACTCCAGACGCGGCCCTGATTATTCTGCGCGACGGCCGATGCAGCATAGTGGGGAGATTTGACAACCATCATGATTGGGTAGAGTAAAATGCGTCTGCCTTTGTCATTGAGACTGGGAGCACTACTCAGTGGCAGGCCGACCTAGCTCCAAAAAAAATGGCCGCCTCTGACATTAGGAACAGACGCCATGTGCAGCCGCTCCTAAGATGGAGTACAAACGCTGCTCATCCTGTATCCCTGGATCAGGATCCCTTACAGGGTACTATCAGCCGGGCCAGCTGAGCCCAGGTTTTTTAGTAAGCTTGTTACTGCTCCCCCTCCTCCTTTTTTATCCGGGCTTGGGACCGGCAAAGGCGGAGTTCAATCAAATCATCGGCAAAGGCTGAATCTCTTTTTCTGGTAAAGCGCCATCTAGCGAATAAAATTATAACTGAAATCAATTTCGAAATTTTCATTATTTGCATAAAATATCCTATTGCATCCTGAACAAAATGGTGTTTACCGCATTGCTCTAGCTCAAATATTCGCGGAGTTATTAATTTTTAAATTGTGCAAGACTTTTGGATCACCCTGTATATAGAGAAGATATAGCATACTTTGATCTTTTCCCGAAGGACGAGAAGCGATGTTTTGTATAAAGAGATGACCTGGATTCACCTATTTTCTGCTGGAGTGAAGTTTTGCTGTTAGAATTTTGTTCCTGCCTGCTAAAAATGATGATCTGGCTTCGCCCGTAATCTGCTTTAGGGAATTTGCCCCGTAAGAATTTTATTCATGACAATCATCATTTTTCGACTAAAAAATAATTATTTTTGTCTAGTACTTGGTCAATTTAAAATTTTCTTGGCTTAAAATGAGTCAATAAACTCTTCCAGATTTAACTCTGTCTAGTTAAAATTTCAGTCAGATTAGATACTTATTAAGGACGTGCATAGCCAACAAAAAAAATATATATATATTAAAAATAAATAAGGCATCTCCTGACCACGAGCACATGTGCTTTTTAGATGGCAGAGCGCCATCTAGTGGAGCAAGAATAAACTAAACGTTTATTTAGCTTGCTCCGTGATATTTGGCCAACCCAATTTCTTGATAAATCAAGAAAAGTCATCCACGAACGCGTTTCGCGCTGTTGGCGCTCGTCAGCGTGGAGTAGACTGTAACCACTGCGACCAAAAATATTTTGGACCCAATGGTTTCTTGAGAAATCAAGAAATGGGTATTTAAGGCCAAATTTGCGTAAAGACGCTTAACACATGAAAAACAATAGAAAAAATAAAAGATAAGTGGGTCAGGTGTTGATATTAAAAATAAATAAGGCATCTCCTAACCACGAGCACATGTGCTTTATTCTTGCTCCACTAGATGGCGCTCTGCCATCTAAAAAGCACATGTGCTCGTGGTCAGGATATGCCTTATTTATTTTTAATATCAACACCTGACCCACTTATCTTTTTTTTCTATTGTTTTTCATGTGTTAAGATTCTTTACGCAAATTTGGCCTTAAATACCCATTTCTTGATTTCTCAATAAGCCATTGGGTCCAAAAATATTTTTGGTCGCAGTGGTTACAGTCTACTCCACGCTGACGAACGCCAACAGCGCGAAACGCGTTCGTGGATGACTTTTCTTGATTTATCAAGAAATTGGGTTGGCCAAATATCACGGAGCAAGCTAAATAAACGTTTAGTTTATTCTTGCTCCACTAGATGGCGCTCTGCCATCTAAAAAGCACATGTGCTCGTGGTCAGGAGATGCCTTATTTATTTTTAATATCAACACCTGACCCACTTATCTTTTATTTTTTCTATTGTTTTTCATATATATATGTTATATTAAGATATTATTTAAAATGTTATATTAAAATATTTTATTTAAGGTTATAATTTCATAGATATAAATACTCTGTTTTAATCGACCGCCAGAGGTCACGCTTCTACTATATATACTCATTGTTGTTGTTCCCCGTTGGCCGACCCAAAACTTTGTAATTATGTAAATAATATTTTGTTTTATTTATTCTTACGCCTTAAGCCAGGCGGTACTTTTATAAAATTATGTTTTTCATATGTATTCCTCAGCTCAATAAATAAATCTCTGATCAAGACATTATACTTTCAATATTTTAGCCACAACTGCAAACGATACCATTAGGTACTCATGTACTCAAAAGAACCAGCAATTAATTTCTATCTCAAAATAATATTTATTATAACATAAGCCGACAGGATATTTTACCTGTTTGTTCAATATGCCAAAAGCAAAATTTTTCAAAATTCAAATATGCAAATCTTCCAATCAAAAATAGCTTTCCCAGTCAAAAATAGTTCATTTCAATCAAAAATAGCCCATTTCAACCAAAAATAACCTACTTAAAAAAAACATAGTCATCCCTAATCAAACATAGCCATTACCACAAGCAAACATAGCCATCTCCACAAGCAAACATAGCCTCTACAATCAAACATCTCCTACCATATCCAGAAGTTTCAAGCAGCCTTCTCCCTTCCATCTCCAGCCATCACATCTTCCGCTCAACGCCAATCATCTCCCGGAGATCAACTCCAGCCATAACCATCCTTTTCAAGGTACTTTATACTTTGTTTCTGCCATTTACCCCATTTTAACCTGATTTATAATTTAATTATCAATAATGTTTTATATAGTTTTCAATCGCCTATTTATTCAAAATTATATTTACCTTTTCTCAAATCATTTTTGTGTATAAATTTTGCCAAAGCTCTTTTTGCCCTTTTAATTCTATCACACCCTTTAATCCTTGTAAAGCTTATTTTCCTTTGTATAATTAGTTACTAAATATACCTCATTCTATATTTAACTTTTAAATATTTGCATTTGAGTTAAACGTTTTCACCATATCATTTTTTTTTTAAATTCTATATGTAAATCAGTCGGCCAGGAAAACAACAACAAATTAATATATCTTTCTCGCATCATTAATCTTTATTGAAAATTAGCTAAACTTTAATTTTTATCATATTTTCCTTTTACAATATGTTCCGAATTCCCTATTGCTTATCATATGACCACTATGCCTTATAGCTTCACACACATTTCCATCTTTTTTTTGTGTTTAAATTCCCTAAATTTTAATATTTTGATAGTTTCTTATTTAATTTCATTTCTTAAATATCTGAGGGCGTACCTAGCCAATATGTAAATTTAGCGATACCAACATATGTAAATTTTAGCTCTTATTTTTTTCATCCACCTTGATTCTTTTTTTCTTCAAATGCCCATTCTTTATTCCTAACATTATATTATAATCTTTATATGTTCACTCCTTATTTTCACATTTTCCTTTTGTACATAAACCTCATCCACAAATTATTGCTTTCTCACAAATGCCTTTTTTTCCCTATAATCGCCCAATGTATTAATGTTGCCACCTATCCTTTACCCATGCCATTATTTTTATAATGTTTATTTTCAATGCTATCATTTATATTTTTCATTTATATATTTTGTTGTAATTATTATTCATTTTATTTTCCTTCCTCATTTTTAATATAATATGTGTATTTTATTTTTGTCTATTTCCAATCTATTGGTTCACAATAAGCCAATACGATTATGGAACACTTTTTCTCTCATCACCACATTTCCACTCTATACCACATTTTTGTTATGCATCATTTTGTACTTTCCTGTCTATTGGTTACCATATTTAAAACCAAAATGAAAAGTGAATATCACCTCTCACCTTTTCTTTCTATTAATCATTTTATCTTTTTTTTTTAACTATAATTTTTATCACTTTTCCCTGAATGAACCCATATTATTTTCTTCACAGGGGGAAATTTTATATAAAGGTATTATTTTAAATGTTATATTAAATATTTTATTTAGAATTATGTTATATTAAGATATTGTTTTATTTAAAAATATATTTCATAGATAAAAATATTCTGTTAAATCGGCCGCCAGAGGTCATGCTTCCCATATAAAACTCATTGTTGTTCTTCCCCGTTGGCCGACCCAAAACATTTGTACATTATGTAAATACGCTTTTCATTTTTTTTTATTCTTACGCCTTAAGCCAGGCAGTAATTTTACCAAGTTATGTTTATCCTATAGCTCAATTAAAGCAATTTTTAATCTATACTATTTTTATTATTTTACTATTATTATTCTCATTTCAAGATTATTCAACCACGACTGCACCACCATAGCATAATCATCAACATGATCCAAAACAACAGAAATCTTTTTTATTTTTTTAAATATAATATATACATATTTACTTTTATATATAGAGAGATTAACTACACTTCATCATATATTTCTATTTATTAAACTAACATTTGTTCTTAAATGCACCATTATATCAATCAAGCTTCTTATATAACCTAACACTTTCTTTTCAATGTAAATATTGTAGCATGGGCCGACTTTATGGAACAGAAAGCTCGTTCCAGCGCCGGGTTGTTACACGCGAACCCTCGCGCGAACGCACGGACTAGTGATTCTTTTCTTTGCTCTCATATAAACAACCTGTATAAACTTCATATAAATTTCTATCGCTTATTAAATTGTTCTTAATTGCCATACGACTTGCTAATTATTTCATCACTATATTTGGCGGAGAAACCGGGTACGAATTCGACAAGATAATTTAATCTGGACGGCGTTTTGAGAAAAAGCCGACGTTTGCAAACCTTGCCGCCGCTCGACATCGGTATGTGTGAAGTAGAAGAAAAGCCACGTGTGCAAGCTACCACTTTCACATGCCTTCAACACCCATGAAGCCCTCCTAATTTTTCAGGTTAGGCCACTGAATTTGCCCACCTATGGTTAAAAGATTTCAACCGTGCTTCTCTTTATAATGGTTGAGACGAAACAATGTGTTTGGCTAACGTTGTCTTCTTTTTGGAAGGGACAGCTAAATGTTGGTTCGATAACATTGAGGATGACCTTACATCTTGGGCTATTTATAAAGAAATATTTTCAGAAAGGTTTGGTGACAAAGAGGATTACTCCAGAAAAATTGAATCATCGCTAAAAGTAAGAGCAGAAAAGCCTGACGAGTCCATAGAATTCTATATTCAGGATGTGCTGAACCTATGTCGCCAGCTAAACCCAAACATGTCTGAAGAAGACAGGGTAGGCCACCTCATGAAGGGAGTTTCTGACGACATTTGCCGAATCCTCCTCACAATTGAGGCAACTACAACTGTGGACTTCACCAACCACTGCCGTCGGATTGAGAAACAACTCAATAAAAAGATAATAGGAAGTGTGAGGTTCGAGAGGATTCCCTCCGTTGCCACAATTAAAAATGAAGAGGCGGGTTACGCTTCAAAGGATCTGATCAGGGAGATTTTCAAGGAAGAGTTCTGATTAATTCCAAATGAACAAGCGAATTCCATTTCTTCAAAATCTTTAGAAGAAATAGTTTTGCAGCGATCAGAAAAATCCTTGTCGCCGATTGAAAAAGCACCTGTGATTTATATCTGGAAGGCTTTCCAGAATTTTCGCCGTGACAACCAAGAAAGAGGTGAAGCGACAAAGAGGAGGAAAACAGACCAGTTCCGGACGATGGATAACAACCCGATATGTTTCTATTGCAATCGGCCAGGACACGTAGCGAAACATTGTTGGGAAAGACGCCGTAGCCACCAAGAAAGAGAACCAAGTATAATCCAGGACAGTTATTATAGTCGTCGAAGACCTGAACCTATCTATATGTCAGACTTTATAACGCCGCAATTGGATGATTTTGAACGCAGCAACTCTCCCCGCCGTAATTTACCTAGAAGCCCCTCTCCCTACCCAGGACGTGGGAGACCGACAACAGGACGATACCAATCTAGATCGCCAGTCCGGATCCCCAGCCGTTCTCCCCACAGAAAGGTACATGGAAACTAAGAAACACGACCTCGGACGTTTTTTAAAACCTCCACAGACACGAGCTGACTTAGACGAAAACTATATTTATATAAACATCAATGGGAGTCATGTCGAGCCGCTAATTGACACGGGCGTCATACTCTGTTTTCTCAGTTAACTTCAGAGAGTCGCTTAAGGTTGTGATGATTAAGAACACCAATATAACTTCAAATGTCGCAAACAATCGTTTTGTTTCCCCACTTGGAAAATGTCTCCTGAGAGTAGGAATAAATGAATTTCAGCGGACTGCCGAGTTTCTCGTCCTTCCCAGTTACAGACACGATATCATCTTGGGGTGGGATTTCTTCGAGTCGTCAAATGACAATATTGACTGTGGTCAATCTGAAATTTCGTTTTCAGAAATGCCTAATAAGGACACATTCGTGACACGGCATTACCTAGCATCGGACTACATTATTCCCCCAAAATTCAACAAGAGGATAGTTGGCCGGACACCCAACGTGGCAGGAATTAAAAATTGTGTTATTGAGGATTCGAGGGAACTTCATGTGGAAAAATATATTTTTATCCCCTCCTCTTACGTCACCATATGGCATGGCCAGGCTAATATTATGGGTGACTAATTTTATCAAAATCAAATAACAATCCCTTCTGGAATGTGCGTAGCTCAGTTTATTAAATTCCAGCCGCTGGAGTTTGCCCAATAGTGGAACCTCTCTCTCTCTCTCTCTAACGAAAACTATGTGTCTAAAGGTGTTGAGTCAACCTACAAGATGAGTAAGTTAGAAGGTTCAATAGAAAATCTTACTAATATCGATAATGCTGAGCGGTCTGTGGGAATGGAAAATATCTCATCATTTATCTCCTCCGAGCTTCCTCCGAGTCACAAGATCGAACTTTTGGAACTTCTTAAAAGATTATCGGAATTATTCAATCCTATTACCAAAAGTCCATCTGAACTTATCACTAAGCATAAGATAACTACGGGCGACGCCAGACCATTAAAATGAGGCGATATCAGGTTTCACCTTCTGAAAGGAAAGTTATTCAAGAAGAAGTTGACAGAATGATGGAAATTGGGGTCGTCTAACCCTCGAAAAGTCCTTCGGCTTCACCGGTCGTTTTGGTAAAAAAAGAGACGGATCGGTTTGCTTTTTTTGTGGATTATCGAGGCTTGAATAAAGTGACAAGAAAAAACGTTTATCCACTCCCACGAGTTGACAACGCTCTTGATTGTTTAAAAGGGGCGATGATATACTCCACGATGGATCTTAAGTCGGGATATTGGAAGATTAGCGTCGATGAACCCGATCGTGAAAAAACTGCCTTCATCCCTCCAGATGACCTTTTTGAATTTAAGGTCATGCCTTTCGGGCTTTGCAACGCCCCCGCCAAGTTCGAAAGGATGATGGATGGTCTCCTGAAGGGCCAACGGTGAACAATATGTCTGTGGCTATCTGGACAATGTCATTGTGTTCGCAGATAAATTTTCGGACCATCTAGCACGAATAGAGGCGGTTTTGAACTGTTTCAAGAAAGTTGGACTAAGGCTAAATCCCAGCAAGTGTTCTTTTGGTGCCAGCAAAATAAAGATCCTTGGGCATCAGGTAGACTAGAATGGAATATGGCCAGACGACGAGAAGATTAAGGCAATCGCCAAATTCACAGCCCCTAATAACTTGCAGCAGGTAAAAGGCTTCCTTGGTTTATCATCTTATTATAGACGCTTCATTAGGAACTATGCGGATATCGCACGCCCCCTTAACGCACTACTCTCTAAGAGGACACAGTACGAGGGGAACACAGCCCAAGAGGGAGCGTTTAGGAAATTAAAGATTTCCTTGTCGTTAAAACTAGTGTTGGGACATTTTGATGATGACGCTCCAACTGAACTACATACGGATGCCAGTGGATATGGAATAGTTGCCGTGCTTGCGCAAAAACAAGGGAGTGATGAAAAGGTAATCGCTTATGCTTCGCGCACCCTTTTAAAGGCCGAACAAATCATCCAACAACAGAGAGAGAATGCCTGGCCATAATATGGGCTATTGGAAAATTTAGGCCATATTTGTTCCGACTTCACTTTAGAGTTTTAACCGACCACCATTCCTTATGTGGGTTGACCAACTTGAAAGATCCTGCAGGCAGATTGGCGAGGTGGGCGTTGAGACTACAGGAGTATGACGTCTCTATTGTCTACAAGACTGGGAAAATGCACCAAGACGCTGACGGCTTATAGAGAAATCCCCTAAAACATTCCGAGGAGAATTTTAATGATGATATTCCCACATTATTCCTTTTAAGTGACATCGGCAGAGAAAAAGAAAATTACTCTTACATTGTGGAAATAATAAGAAATATATCTCAGCCTTCACTTACCAAGAAAGACGACAAGTTCAATATTGTCAAAGGGATTGTATATAGAGAAATTTATGAACTAACGGTACAACCTTTACTATCCGGTCCCAAGGCACCTTCGAATGGAAATCCTGAGCGACCTGCATGACGCACCTACCGCTGGACATCTGGGTTTCGCTAAAACCTACGACAGAGTCAAGAGAAGGTTCTACTGGACAGGGCTGTACAGAAACGTGAAGAGGTACGTGGGCCATTGTCAGTGCTGCCAGCGTCGTATGGGTGTACCTCAATTGCCCCCTGGCTATCTGAAGCGCATTCCGCCTCCGGACAGCCCCTTTCAAAAGGTCAGAATAAATTTATTGGGACGCTTCCCCATATCTCAAGGAAAGAAAAAATGGATAGTCGTTTGTACCGACTACCTCATTAAATACGCCGTAACTCAAAGCCTAGGATCAGGTGAAGCCCAGGAAATCGCGAAATTTCTTTTAGTAGAAGTCATACTTAAACATGGAGCCCCTCGAGAAATAGTAATGGATCGAGGTCGAAATTTCCAATCAAAACTCCTTCAGGAGCTGACTAATAAATGTGGCATCAAAAAGAAGACATAAACGGCGTACCATCGACTTTATAGAAAGATTAAACAGAACAATTGCCGACATGCTATCAATGTATATGGACCTTGACCAGAAGAACTAGGACGAGAGGTTGCCCTTTATCACGTTTGCCTACAATACGGCCAAACAAGAATCGACTGGCTTCACGCCTTTCTTCCTGATCCATGGAAGGGAGGCCGAGACGACCCTCGACACTATCTTCCCCTACATTAGCTCGACGAGGAAGAGGAATTCATTCAGAATTTGGGAACCAGAGCCGAAGAGGCAAGACAAATAGCCCGTCATCACATCTTCAAGGCTCAAGAGATGAACAAAACTAACTACGACGCTCGACATACAGGAAAGATATACGAACCAGGAGACCTGGTCTGGATCTTCATTCCTATTTAACGTGTTGGATTTTCTGAAAAACTCCTAAGACGATACTTCGGTCCCTTCAGGGTTACAAAGAAAATATCGGACGTGACCTACGAGGTCGGAGCAGTCAGTGAACAAGGTAGAAGACGAAAGAAACGCGACACCGTCCATATCCTCAGGATGAAGCCGTACTATGACCCTTCAGGACAGGAAGTGTAGATAACTCTACGTCTGGAGAAGAGGAGGAACTGAGATAAAGCTGTAGAACAGCTTCTCATGGGACAGGGAGTAGTGTAGCATGGGCCGACTTCATGGAACAGGAAGCTCGTGCCAGCGCCAGTTGTTCCACGCGAACCCTCGCGCTAGTGATTCTTTTCTTTGCTCTCATATAAACAACCTGTATAAACTTCTGTCACCACCATTTACTCAGACGGATCCCAATCATCAGAAGGAGTTGGGGCTGGAGTCATCCTACCACCTCCTCTACAAACCATACATCTTAAACTCCACCAGGAGTGCTCAGCGTTCCAAGCTGAACTGCTGGCCATTCTTTACGCAACAAAATTCACCATGAATATCCCGAAAAAACACTTTATCATTGCCTCAGACTGCCAATCAGCTCTATCAGCCATATGTAGGTCTTGGCCCCCAAGAACACAACTAATTGCCGAAATAATCTACAACCTGCATTTTTCACCAAATGTGCAACTCTGCTGGATCAAAGGCCACAGCGGTATTCCAGGAAATGAACTGGCGGATCAGGCGGCAAAGGCTGCAGCACATTCTAATCTGCCACTATCCTTTACCACCCTCCCAAAGAGCGTCGCGCGCGGTAAAAAAGAACAGATAGCCCTCAAAATGTGGACAGACCTCTACATCCAAGATTACTCCACCAGAAATCTACGAAGATTTGCTGCTACCCCGAAACTACTCCTCCAAATGCTTCGAAACATCAAGCATGGATCTACCTCCACAACAATCCTGACCGGCCATGGTTACTTTCAGGCAGACCTTGCAACGGTATCGAAAGAAGACCCAACTTGCCCCCACTGCAAAGATGAAGACCAAACCGTAGACCACCTCCTCTTCACTTGCCCAACCTTCCAATACCAAAGATTCCAGACAGCCACTCTCCTAGGTATCACCAACATATGTCCAGCATCCCTAGAAAATCTCCCAAGAAATAAATCTGCCTGGCGACACCTCATTAATTGGACTACCACTGGCATTGTATATAAATCCAAGAAGGCTTAGGTCAGAAGGACATCCCGGGTAGTTGGCGACTTCTGTACGCTCCAGGAACCTGGGTTACTTAAATAAATAATAATAAATAATATAAACTTCATATAATTTTCTCTCGCTTATTAAATTGTTCTAAATTGACATACGACTTGCTAATTATTTCATCACTACAATATATAGAAGCGTGCCTGACAAATTGTAAATTTTGAAACCTTTTTTTTAAATCACTAAATATAGGGTTAATTTTACATATCTTGTGTAAATGTGAAAAATATTTATTTGCAATTTTTGTTCAATCATTTGAAAATAAAACAACTTGGTAGTAAATAATTATTTTCATTCATTTTTATAACACAACTGTACCTTAAAATATTATTTTACAAAAAAAAAATGCATAACATATATATTAAGAATTTTATTTTTAACCCTCCAATAAAATACACATTGAAATATCACACAGTTGATATAGAATATGTTAAGATAATTCTATATTATTTTGTGAATGATACAAATAAGGGTAACAATATATAGAGATACCTTTCTTAAGAACTAACCAAAAGTAACAAATATCACTTGTGATTAATAAAAATGGTATCTTTAAAATACTGGTCCAAATTTTTATAATTAATAAAATGCATATAAAATAAAATATATTAAAATTTATAAGCTTTATATTTTAAAAATTATATATATACTAGCGGATGTGCCCGGCTTCGCCCGGGTTTTACCCGAGTGAATGATTGTCTAACGAACATTTGTTAAAACAATTCTCTATAAACTTATAAAACGTACTCGGCTTCGCCCGGGGTTTTACCCGAGTAAAGGTTTGTCTAGCGAACATTTGTTAAAACAATTCTCTAAAACTTATTTAAAAAAAAAGATATATTTTGATAATTTGAAACTCGTAAATTTGAATCTCTCGATAAAGTGAACATTTTTCCCGGTCCCTGTGTGCCGTGTCATCCTGAATTTTGTCTTTCCTAATTTTCTACATTAGAAAATCATAGTTTTATCTAGTGAACATTTTTTCCTGGTCCCTTGAAAAATACTCGATAAGTTGAATAAAATCAATATTAATTTGTTCCCTCGGTAATTGGAAGTTGAAGGAATAGTATCTTCGCCTTGGAATTGTATCATTATTCTTGTCTCAAATAAATTGCCGTGTCATCCTGAGATAATCTTACTTTTGATAAATAATATTTAAGATAACAAACTTAGTGATAAGAAAACTTGTTATCATCGTCACAATGGGGGCGCTGCTTGCGAGTTGAATCTACAAATCTGCAAATAACTCTAAGGATATTCAAGATATTCATGAAATTATTTTTCAAAAACCTTCCCGGTGATATACCTAATAATATCCCAAAATTTCACGGCGATTTGATGTATGGCTTTTGAATCTATAGAGTACAGACAGACATTCAATTTTATATATATAGATTTACTCTTCATTGTTGGCTTTTTATCTTACATTCATTCTTCATTGTTGGCTTTTTATATTACATTTACTATTCATTGTTGGCTTTTTATCTTACATTCACTCTCCATTGTTGGCTTTTTATCTTACATTCATTCTTCATTGTTGGCTTTTTATATTACATTCACTCTTCATTGTTGGCATTTTATCTTACATTCATTCTTCATTGTTGGCTTTTTATATTACATTTACTCTTCATTGTTGGATTTTTATCTTACATTCACTCTTCATTTTTGGCTTTTTATATTATATTTACTCTTCATTGTTGGCTTTTTATCTTACATTTATTCTTCATTGTTGGCTTTTTATATTATACTAGCGGACGTACCCGGCTTCGCCCGGGTTTTACCCGAGTAAAGGTTTGTCTAACGAATCTCTCAATAAAGTGAACATTTTTTCCCGGTCCCTCGAAAAGTACTCGATAAGTTGAATAAAATCAATATTAATTGGTTCCCTCGGTAATTGGAAGTTAAAGGAATAGTATCTTGCCTTGGAATTGTATCATTATTCTTGTCTCAAATAAATTGCCGTGTCATCCTGAATTTTGTCTTTCCTAATTTTCTACATTACAAAATCATCGTATCATCATGATAATATTTAGAGCAGATTATTGAATTATAACAGATAAATTAGAATATTTATCTCGATTATTTTAAAGCGAAAAGTTATTTCAAAAATTTTATTTGCTAGAAACCTTCCCAGTACTATACTGAATAATTTCCCAAAGTTCCATGGCGTTCCAATGAGTGGTTTGGTCAGGCATAAAGGAAACACGCACACACACACACATACATTCATTTATATATATATAGATTTACTCTTCATTGTTGGCTTTTTATCTTACATTTATTCTTCATTGTTGGCTTTTTATATTACATTTACTCTTTATTGTTGGCTTTTTATCTTACATTCATTCTTCATTGTTGGCTTTTTATATCATATTTACTCTTCATTGTTGGCTTTTTATCTTACATTCATTCTTCATTGTTGGCTTTTTATATTACATTTACTATTCATTGTTGGCTTTTTATCTTACATTCACTCTTCATTGTTGGCTTTTTATCTTACATTCATTCTTCATTGTTGGCTTTTTATATTACATTCACTCTTCATTGTTGGCTTTTTATCTTACATTCATTCTTCATTGTTGGCTTTTTATATTACATTTACTCTTCATTGTTGGCTTTTTATCTTACATTCACTCTTCATTGTTGGCTTTTTATATTATATTTTTAGATTGAGATTATTAGCTAGTATGTAAAAAAATTAACTCTGTTGAAATTTAATTTTGTATTTATATATAAATAAAATTAACTCTCTGTTGATTTTTTTTTGTATTCAATCGATAACAGCGAAGTTACGCATGTTAATATTAGGAAATATATTTTGATGTTAAGCAAAACCTGCTCCATCTCGTTTTACATAAATGTTGAAAATTTGGTTGAAATTGATGCATTGTAACGAAAGTTTTTAGTGAACAACACTTATGAAATTTGCATTTTATTAATATAGATATAAACACTTCCAACAACAAAGTAGCAGGTAACGATGTTGCAGCATATGAAAGAGTCCTCCTAAAACAGATACCAATTTGGAATATGTATTTTAACTCAATAATTAAGAATTTGTGGCTACTAAGGTATTGGAGTAAAACTCCTACCTTATATAAAGGAGGAGGTAACCGTACAAATACAGAGGTATCACACGACTACCATGGATATATAAAATATTCGCAAATATCCTCAGATATAGAATTCTGGAAGTAAACTAAACCAATAACTCTCCAATTTATCAATTTGACTTTATGAAAATAATAACCATCACAACAATTAATTAAAATTATTATGAATTGTATTATAACCAATAGCCCCCAAATTCGACTTAAGGAGTTTTGCTAAATTTAAGTAAAGCTTTTGACTTTGTTTGAAACACATTCTAATATCTAAAATACAAGAGCACAAAATAATAGACGCTGCTGGACATAATAAAAATTCCCTACTACAAACATAATAAATATCTGGAATCATATCTCCCATGTCACATAAGTTGAACAAAGCATATGAGATTCTCTTAATCCATTACTATTCCAATGTTTTCTTGCAGACTTAATACTATCCAAGTGTAAACCAAATGTCACTAGTATTCTGTAGATTACCTTAATTAATATTACTCAGTAAAATAACTACATATAATATGCAATGAATATGTTATCCAAATGGGAGAGATGACCTTAATGAAATGCATATAAATATTCATAACACAAATATAATCAAAGGCAGCAAAGTTGTATGATTTGCCAAAAAGAAGGTTTATTACCAAGTGCAGTCGCTTTAAAAATAAGTTGAAATCAATTATATTTATTATCAGGTAGTTTTTAAATGCTTTATTGAAATACAGTAGAACCTCTCCCTGTAAAGGACACCTAATTTCAGAGCCGAAGTGTTCTTTAGGGAGAGGTGTCCTCTTACCGGAGAGTTGCTAAATTGTGAAAATGGCAATTTTGCAAATGAAAACTGTCCTTTGTGGAGAGATGTCTGCTGCCGGGGTGTCCGTTAAAGGGAAGTTCTACTGTGTACAATAAATTATATTTTATATATAATTCGTTATATATATCCGATATTTTATTGTGAATAATAAATCAATATTAAATATTTACACACATATAATATTTTGTGAAAAAACAATAAAGTTTATTAGTTTATTTTTGCTCCACTAGATGCGCTCTGCCATTATATATTTTTATTTTTGTATTGTTTTTCCCACATGAATAGCATATTTACGGAAACTTAGCCTTAAATACCCATTTCTTGATTTCTCAGGAAGCCTCTGGGACCAAATTTTGGCCTTAGAGGTACAGTCTGCACTAGGCTGACGAGGGCCAACAGCCCGAAACGCGTTCGTGGTTGACTTTTCTTGATTTTATAAACAAATTGGGTTGGTCAAATATCACGGAGAAAGTCAAATAAACGTCTAGTGTATTTTGCTCCAATGGATTTATTGATTAATCAAGAAAAACCAACCACGAACGCGTTTCGGGCTATTGACCCTCGTCAGCGTAGTGCAGGCTGTACCTCTACGGAAATATCTTTATTTACGGGGTCTTAACCAAAATAAAATGATTTTCGAGCCCCAATGGCCGCGTAAAGCGGAATATATACAAACCACTATGACCAGGCTGGGGAGGCTAGGGACAGGATCTCCGTTAAGGAAGATGCAGGTTAGGCCGGATTGAGTCCGCGGAGGTCATGAGGCAGGAAGAAGGCGAGAGGACTAGAACTTTGCAGCTCTAGCTCTGGAAGTTGGGCAAGACATTGATCTTGCCTCGTGGTCGGCAGAGAGGCCCTTGGCTGAGCAGTTGGCGCACTTGGCCGTGCGCGTCTTAGCGAGAGTTGGACAACTTCGGCCTTGGTGGTTACCAGAAGCGCAGTGGAAGCAGGTGACCGTAGCCTTGGTGTACCTATCGGCGTTGTGGCCGTAGCCATAGCAGCGGTAGCAGACGCGGACGCGGACAGACTCCTCGTAGTTCAGGATCACTTGATCCACAATGATCCTGCCGAGTCTTCCAATGGCCTTGTAGGGAGCCAAGTCCAGCTCAATGAAGTCCGTGCAGGTGCCATTTCTGGTCGGAGATCTGTGTGCCACTCAGACAGACTTTTCTCCAGGAAGCTGGTTGAGGGCATCGGTGAAAAGGAAGGACTTGACAATGTCCTCATCCGCGGTTTCCGCTTCCAAGTTGAAGAGGCAGATTCTTGGGAGGAATTGCCTCAGTTCCCGGACTTTAGGGCCTTGGAGCTTGTTGTCCAGGGCAGAGCTGACGGCAGGAATGCCCTCTGGAGTGTTGGAGTGCAGCACCAGTTTTCCCCTGGTGCGCAGAGACGCCCAGACGTATTGGGGCAGAGTGTGGGCAGCTTGGACATCTCTGAGGATGTCCCGTGTGTCAGCCTTCGGGGCATCTGCAATAACCACTATGTGGGCCGCAGCTATCTCTCCATTGAGTGTGCCTTTGGCAACGGCAGGCTTGGGGGCGCGGGAAGATGCAGGCTTGGTTGGTACCAGTAATTTAGTCCTATTAGCGGGCGGTTTTGACGCCTCTGGATGCTTCCTCTTGGTTAGAGCAGGATCTGGCTTCTTGGCAACAGATGATGCCAGAGGGACAGCAGCTGGAGCGGGGTGACAGGCTTGATGGGCTCGGTCTGAGCGCTAAATTTCTTGCAGGTGGGAGCAGGGCTAGTTTGGGTGGTTTGGCAGGTTTTCTTGGGCCTTTGGGCATCCATGATTTTATCCAGCTCCTGGAAGTCATTCACGGTCCCCGCGAGGTTCTTCACATCCCTAACCAGGTATTTGATTATTTCCGTCCGCTGCTAAATGAGCGGACAAGGTCCAGGTAAAGTACTGCTAGGGAGGGCTGGCTGCGGGATTGCAGGATTTGGTAGTGGCGGGAGATGATCATGTTGTCGTCTACAACAAGAGCCGCGATGTCCACCGAGGGTTGAGAAGGCTTGGTGGCCTTCTTCTTCTTCTTGCAGGAATCTATTGCGGGAGAGCGTCGGAGCATTGAAGAAGAGCGGTGAGAGGAGAGCGTTGAGAGCGTTAAAGATCGTTGAGAGCGTTCAAAGAGCGTTGAAGCTGTACCTCTACGATCAAATATTTGGTCCTATAGGTTTTCTAAGAAATCAAGAAATTGGTATTCAAGGCCAAGAGTTAAAATATTAACAAGTACTGTTTCACATAATTTTATAAAATATGTTTATTTTTTACAATTTTATAATTAGGGTTTGTGAATTCCTTCAGATTTAAGTATCAAACTATACAATAGACTCGTATATACAGTGCATTCTAAAGGTCGACGATTAGAATTAGACAAAAAGCGAGAAATCACAATATTTAAAACAATTCCTTGGAACGCGCTCTTTAATACATCATTAAATATCTGCCTCAACGAAAAAACACATAAAGAGAATATTTTTGTTGTATATTTTAAGTTCAATCAATTAATTGTTCCCACAGAGTATGCGCGAAATTCAAACATTTCAAAGTTTCTTTCCTTATTATATTCCAAAATATTTTCGACCAAACTATTATAATTCACAATTTATCACAGATCATGGAAATTTCAGGTTTTTTCTTAAGAAAATTCAGGATCTGCAAGATTCAAATGTTTCTGCGGATTGGGGGCACAAACTTCAATACATCTCTTGCTAGAGTGCCCTGTCTTTCAAGATTACAGAGTCAACAACGGTTTAATAGCTTTAGGCCCTAGTGATTTAATTTCAAGTAAGGACACATATATAAAATTTAATTTCCTTTGTAAATATATTTTGAATTTCATTAAGAAAAATGGTCTTTGATGTAACGATCTCAAGGAAATATTGGACATATCTTGTGGTTGTAAACAATATATTGGTGTATACGTGTATATGTGTGTATATATGTATATATATTTTAAATTTAATGATGTAACTGTAAATAAAATCAAAGAATATCTCTATATGTAAATAATATTTATGAATCTTTCAAAGTCGCTTTCTGTGTATCTTTCCATGTTAAATATTTTCTTTGTTATATTTGTATGTACATTTAGCGCAAGTGTCCCTAGGGGGACATAGCGTTTTCAATTGAAATAAATAAATAAAAATAAATGCGTGTAAGATTACAAGAAAATAGGCGCTAACCAAGATCCCAGAGTGAAGTTGGGGAAAGATGAATGGACTCAAGCTGCGGGGGATGGTCCACGTGGCAGGGGAACAGGCGCTTAAAACGAATTCCATTGTGAGGGAGGACAGACAGTCTGGAGATTGGTGCTGCAAGAAGACGCGGTGAATGCCACTAGTACAAGCTCAGACCGTGCAAATTAACCAGGATGACGGTGCCAAGGGGGACGAAAATGATCCTTCTTGTTGCAGACAATGAAGGCAAGTCCATCTCTACTGTACATAATTATTTAATTCCCTAACATCCTTGATTTAAACTATATAATGGACTAATCTGTATCCACAGAGAATCCATATTGGTTTCCTAGAAATCTTGTTCAAAACAACGACCACTGGGAAGCGTCGTAACTATATGATATTGTGTAAAAATTTAAATATTAATTCAATTTCCCACTTTCGCTATGTATTATTGATTAACCCATTTGAGGAGGTTCTCCGGAAAATAAACACATTTATTATTATATGAACAGATTTAAAATATATAGACTTACCCAAATTGAGGCGTATAATAAGGGCGAAGTGTTATTCAAAATTATTCAACAAATTAAATATTATATAATGTTAATTTATAATACAATATATTACAATAAATTAAATATATTAGTTTTGATAACTAATTGAACATACGCATATTAAAATTTTACACAAATAAATTTACTGGCAATTTCTTTTCTTTTTAAATCTCTACAGACCTTACTGCAACGATATGATTTAATGAATGAGAGGGCTTGGCTCATCAGTAGTGAACCCTCTCAGCGGTTTCGCCAAATAATAGAGATTAATTTGGCGAAACCGCTGAGAGGGTTCACTACTGATGAGCCAAGCCCTCTCATTCATTAAATCATATCATTGCAGTAAGGTCTGTAGAGATTTAAAAAGAAAAGAAATTGCCAGTAAATTTATTTGTGTAAAATTTTAACGATAGAGGGCAATAAAAATTTAATACGCATATTAATTAATATTTCAGCAATTCTAACATGAAATAAAATTAAATTTGTTTTTTTTTTTTTGAAAATAGAGCAATCCATACTTAATTCATTAGATAATAAAATTAAATGAAATATAAAATGAAATTTTTAACTTTACACACAACAGAATAGTAAATAATTCATTGTTTCAACATTTGATAGAAAGAGTCAAATGAAATGTTTAAAAATTTTGTATATTTTTAATTCTACTTTTGTAATGAGAATTTTTTCGAAAAACATTGTAAAGAGGCAATTAAGGTTGTTAAAGGATTTAAAATGGCAACACAACGACAATTGGACTTAATTATAGAAAAATATATATAGAATTAAGAACAAAAGCGGTAAGCCAAATAAAGGATTATTAAAAAACTGAGCAATTTACGCGGAAATTAATTTGAAATTAATTAAAATGGGAATTAAATAAGAATACTATATTTGAAAAAAAAGCAGACTCAAATAGATTCGTCTCTGTCGAAAGAAACCAAATTTTTACAATATTAAATTAAATGTGTGTTCAATCAGGGATTCGAACCAGGGATCTCGTTGTTTACAATCGACGATGTATACCACTACGCCACCACTGCGGTAAGTTAAATGTGTGTGTTTTAATAAATATTTATAAAAATGAAAATTAAATATATCGCTATTATAGATAAGTTTAAAATGTAACTGACTACCATTTTACAAGGTGGGATCAATAAATAAGGTGAATTATAATTTATAATTCACACCCGAGTGAATGTTTGTCTAACGAACATTTGTTAAAACAATTATCTTTAAACTTATAAAACGTACTCGGCTTCGCCCGGGGTTTTACCCGAGTAAAGGTTTGTCTAGCGAACATTTGTTAAAACAATTCTCTAAAAACTTATTAAAAAATAAAAAAGATATATTTTGATAATTTGAAACTCGTAAATTTGAATCTCTCGATAAAGTGAACATTTTTTCCCGGTCCCTGTGTGCCTTGTCATCCTGAATTTTGTCTTTCCTAATTTTCTACATTAGAAAATCATAGTTTTATCTAGTGAACATTTTTTCCCGGTCCCTTGAGAAATACTCGATGTTGGCTTTTTATCTTACATTCATTCTTCATTGTTGGCTTTTTATATTATATTTACTCTTCATCTTTGGCTTTTTATCTTACATTTATTCTTAATTGTTGGCTCTTTATATTACATTTACTATTCATTGTTGGCTTTTTATCTTACATTCACTCTTCATTGTTGGCTTTTTATCTTACATTGATTCTTCATTGTTGGCTTTTTATATTACATTCACTCTTCATTGTTGGCTTTTTATCTTACATTCATTCTTCATTGTTGGCTTTTTATATTACATTCACTCTTCATTGTTGGCTTTTTATATCATATAGAAAATCATAGTTTTATCTAGTGAACATTTTTTCCCGTGTCACATTGCCGTGTCATCCTGAGATAATCTTACTTTTGATAAATAATATTTAAGATAACAAACTTAGTGATAAGAAAACTTGTTATCATCGTCACAATGGGGGCGCTGCTTGCGAGTTAAATCTACAAATCTGCAAGTAACTCTAAGGATATTCAAGATATTCATGAAATTATTTTTCAAAAACCTTCCCGGTGATATTCCTAATAATATCCCAAAATTTCACGGCGATTGGATGTATGGTTTTTGAATCTATAGAGTACAAACAAACAAACAAACAAACAGACAGACATTCAATTTTATATATATAGATAATCACCTTGGCTTTCTATACATTTTCTCCATCGTTCTGGCAACTTGTAAATACCCTCTTTATAGGCATTCTTAAGAAGCATGTGAAAAAAATCTTGCACCACTTTCTGGACATCTTCATCCGAGTCAAATCGCTTTCCCTTTAACTCCTTCTTTAGTAGTCCAAAATGGAAATAGTCAGAGGGGGCTAGGTCTGGACTATATGCAAGATGTTCTAAAACTTGAAAATCTAATTTAATCTTTCCTCTTCTTTCGTTTCTTATACCGGGCTTTAGCTTATTTACAAGAATGTCACAATAAAGGTCGCTGTTCATACGTTGCCTTGAGGATGAAAAATCAAGACAGATTGGTCCATCAACATCCCAAAAAATTGTTAACTAAACTTTACCGGCCGAACGTTGAGACCTGATTTTTTTTTTTGGTCTTGGAGAGTCGCCTCGTTTCCATTCCATAGATGCACGTTTTGTCGAAGGATCATAATGATAACACCAACTCTCATCTCCAGTTACAATTTGGTCAAGGAAATGATCACCTTTCCCTTCATACCGCTTTAACAGAGCCTTTGAAACCCGAATACGGTTAAGTTTTTGTTCAAATTAAGGAAATGTGGAATCCATCTGCAGCATATTTTTCTAAATTGCAATTGTTCTTTAATAATGGTGTGCAGAGTTCCATAGCTTATATTCAAATTGTCGGCTATGGTAAAAATAGATATTTTTCTATCCTCCAAAATTAAGTTTTCAACCGCATTTATCGTGCTTGGCGTCGCTGTAACACTTGGTCGTCCAGGTCGCCCCAATATCGGTACATGTAATTCGTCCATTTTTCTGAACTCGTTAACACATTTATAAATGTTTTTTTTGAAACAAACAAGACTCACCAAAGATATTTTTCATTCTTTGGCATATTTGAGATGTTTGAATACCTTCTGCACTCAAGAAACGAATACCTGCACGTTGTTCAAGCGTGGTGCAATCCTTCAAGGGAGCTTCCATTTTAGTTTATTTATAAGTCTCGCGCCGCGCGTTGGAAAAAAGAACAGAACACCTTAAATAGTCTCTCGATGTTATATTTTAATATTCTGTGGTTTAAATTATTTTTGCTTTTTTAATTTTTAAGAAATAAGATAATTCACCTTATTTATTGATCCTCCCTTGTATAATGGAACCGGCCCTGCGAGTTTTTGTCCATCGACGGACGACCAGCATAGGGCGATCTTTTATATATTTTCCTAATTTTCAAATCTCTCTTTATCCTAAAGAAAATTTCACAAGATTCACATGCTTACTGTTGGAAAATAAAATTCGATAACCATATAAAATAATATTGATAATAATAATTATTATTGAAATTAAATAAAAAAAATATAAAAATATTTTAATACAAAACAATAACGCGCCATCTATTTAAAACGAATGAAGACATAAAGACGGGAATGTTTATTTTCACAAATAAATCAAACTTCTACCGTTATTACTGCTATAAAAAAATATTGGGAAGGCTTGGCTCATCAGTGGTGACCCTCCCAGCGGTTACGCCAATTTAATCTACCAGACCGCCTTCTTTAGAGCTCTAATACTATATTGGATCATTTTGATTATATATGCTACACTGAAGGTTAGAATCTTAGAAATGGTATTTGATTAAACTATGGACATAAGCTTTTAGTATAGTAGAATTACATTTAAATATTTGCATCGAGAAACGCTCTTCCGGTAAGGACGGTAGAAGTTTGATTTATTTTTTAAAAGAAACATTCGCGTCTTAATGTCTTCATTCGTTTTATAGATATTGATAATATTATTTGTCAATTATAATATTATATGCATCTATATATTTCAAGAACAAAAATAATTATTCTAGGAATGTGAAATTTTGATAATGTCTTTGTTGAATGTTTTATTGCTATTTAATAAGTGGATGTATATATATGGAGATGCTATTTGAAATATAGACTATGCAAGGCCTATTCAATTTAAACTAATAACAAATTTACACATTTTGTGATGTAAGAATGATGGTTAGACGTGAAAGTAATTTGGCCTCAGAATTTAAAAAAATTCAAATATTTGACTACATTGCTTATTTTACTGCATAATGAGTGGTAATAATGCATTCTTATAATAATCATAGAACAACGTACCTTGCACTCGTAAGACCTATTTTGGAATATGCTACACCAGCCTGGATCAATGCAAGTAAAACTAACCTATCCAAAATAGACAGAATCCAAGCATTCGACAATGCATGGTAGCCTGCGATCATAAAAAAGATTGGATAGTGATAATGTTCCCTTTGATTTGATACAAATTATATAATATTATTTAAACAATGAAAGGGTGGTGAAATTTACATACGATTCAACAACATTTGAATGAAACTAACTAAAGGATGTCCACAGGGTGGACCTTTATCCCCACTTTAATGGAATATTTTGCTTAATGATTTGTTGATAAATTTTATCTCTGAATGCAGATATCATATGTTATGCAGATGATGTCACAATAATTTGCTGGAATAAGACTAGAAGGATTAAAAACCATAGGTGAATAGACCTTAAAACTTGTGGTTGAATGGTGTAACAGAAATAAATTAACGATCAGTATAGAGAAAACTAATGTCATACCTGCATGACAGGAAAAATTCCTATTAAGATCAATAATAATATAATAATGCAGGTTAATCAAGTAAAGATATAGGAATGAAATTTTCAAATCATAAATAAAAATAAAGTCAACTTTACACCTCATGTTTATGATATCCGATGTTAAGCAGGAAGAATGAAAAGTTTATTATGTTCACTATGCGGCAATATGTAGGGTTGGAATATTCAAAAGAGGTTAAATTTATATAAAACAATCATACGGCCAGTACTTCATTTGGGTCAGAAATCTGGTTTAAATTTGTAAACAATCGCTGTAAACAACTGAAATCTATGCAGTATCAGATCGTTTTATGGGCAGTTAGAGCATACAAAAACATTTCATCAAACTAGGTACATAGCCTAGAAAAATCTCACTCTTAACAGATTTATAGAATCCAGATAATTCAATTATGATCTAGCTCAACTATCAACAGAAGATCTAATCACTTATGAAACTCATGCTCAAAGTATAGACATGTCGTATTTAGAGCAAAAAATCAAGGTTTAGTCAAAAAAGTGAAATCTTGGGATGCATTTTTGTTTTTGTAATTCCAAGTTTTTCCCTAAAGATTTTTAAATTGTCCAATTTATTACTGGGATTATAGGGAAAGTTTGGTGGCATCGGACAGCTATATGAATTCGTAGTTGAGAAAAGAGCATAAAAAATTTAATCAATTTTTTAGATATGCAGTATATACAATTATCTTTTGAACTGGGGAGTAGAGGGAAGGGAATTTTTTGAAAACTGCTTTTAACCAATTTTCTTTGGAGAATTATGTAAAATAATTGAATTGTATAAAAGCTTATATATAGCCAATTTGTATGATGTAAAGAAATGTATTGACGCAAATATCCTAGAATTTGGTATATCGCGTTATAGGATGTTAATAAAGTTATTTATCATATTTATGTTTCAGACATTTATATTCTCACAATATATATATGATACATCTCCCACCTAACCCCTTATTTTATTCTAGTCATATTAAAGCGTTTTATATAAAGTTGACAATAAACTCCCGTTTTAATTCAATTATTTTAAAATATATATTCTAAACTAGACGAATGACCCGGGCAACGCCCGGGTTTTACCCGATTAAATGTTTTTATTCAAATACTATTCGTTACAATTATAAATTGGCACCGTGGACGTTACTTTTGTGAAATGTCCCGCTCCAAACTTTACAGTCAGATTAGTTACGATATACACATGTGTAAATCTTCAAATCGAGCGAGCGTCTATAAATATTTCGATTTAGATCAAGTATTCTAATTATTAAGCGAAATATTATTAATAAAATTTGAGAAGATATCGATTTTAAACGTATTTATAACCTTGATAGAGGGCGCTGTTCGTGAGCTAAGCAGAATATAAATAAATAAATACCAAATACCAAATATTTCGAATTAGAGCAGTTATTTTAAACGGCGAATTAGATCAGTTATATCTAAAAATGAAAATATATATAAATAAATAAAACATACCAAATATTTCAAGAGCAGTTATTAAGCTACGCTTGGCATCATAAATGTTCGCATGTAAAGCTATTTCAGGCCTTACATATTTCTAACAACCTTTTTGAAATAGGTTTTTGAAACATGGAAATTATAATACTTCAAATAATTAGAAATAGAGTGAACACAAATAAAACATACCAAATATTTCGAATTAGAGCAGTTATTTTAAACGGCGAATTAGATCAGTTATATCTAAAAATGAAAATATATATAAATAAATAAAACATACCAAATATTTCAAGAGAAGTTATTTTAAACGACGAATTAGATCAGTTATATCTAAAAATGAAAATATATAAATAAATAAAACCTACCAAATATTTCAAATTAGAGCAGTTATTATATAAATATTTATATTATATGTGTTATTAAGCGAACTATTTTAAACGACGAATTAGATCAGTTATATCTAAAAATTAAAATATATAAATAAATAAATTCCAAATACCAAATATTTCGAATTAGAGCAGTTATTTTAAACGGCGAATTAGATCAGTTATATCTTAAAATGAAAATATATATAAATAAATAAAACATACCAAATATTTCAAGAGCAGTTATTTTAAACGACGAATTAGATCAGTTATATCTAAAAATGAAAATATATAAATAAATAAAACCTAACAAATATTTCAAATTAGAGCAGTTATTATATAAATATTTATATTATATGTGTTATATTTTTTTACCTATGTATGGAAATTTTGGTTTGAATTAGTGAACTACTGCGAAATTGTATACCGGACATACAAACCAACCAACAAACAAACAAACATACAAACATTTATTTTTATATATATAGAAGATATAATATAAATGAGTTTTAAAAATTGTTTTAAAAAAATGCATCGGCCGGGAATCGAACCCGGGCCGCCCGCGTGGCAGGCGAGCATTCTACCACTGAGCCACCGATGCGTATACAAAATGGCCTTATTTGGGTATTCATTCCATTCCGGATTACTCCGCGTAAAAAAATAGTTCTTCAAATTAAAAAAAGAAATAGCCAAAAATTATAAGCAAAATGTAGCCAAAAATTTTCCTCAGGTTTATAAAGAGCGACATGCAAAATTTGGAACCAATTGGTTCAGTAGTTTTTGAGTTTATCGCGAAACAGACAGGAATTGACTTTTATATATATATAGAGATATATGAAAATAAACATTTTTATATTTATTTTTTTCTTACACGTTTCCTCAATATATAGACAATCTGGCTGATATTCTATCACTATATAGTGGGGTCTGGAGAAAAAAAAAGAGTTTTTAGTCCCTTTTTCAACCAAAGAAAAATCAAATTAACCGAGCATTAAAGGTTACTTATTTAATGTCACAAAATGAAATAGCTAATATTGATCAATCATATTTGACAAATAGAAACAAAACTCTTTCGGCGAATCATTCACTCGAGCAGAACACTGGTGAAGCCAGGCTATCATGTTTGATAGGCGGAAACAAAATTCGTTTAGCGAAACATTAACTCGAGCATAACAGGGGCGAAATATTAAAAAAACGATGAATATATTAAATTTATAAGTATTTTATTGTTCCTATATATCGAGGGGCAACTCGTTTCTCTTTATCGAGGCTGTTTGTGTTTTTTACTAAAACATGTGAGCACGCCTACACCACTCTCGTTCTACAAGGTCAATGAAAGAATTGTTTAAAAATGAATTGATTAAATATTACATTCAGTATATATAGCTAATATTTATGAATAATATTATAGAATAACACCATTATTATTATTTTAGCTACATATTGTGAGTGGAAGAGAGAGCGATTTATATACAATAGTGTAATTGTAAATAATTGTATGTATATATTCTGCCGAAGATAAACAGAGTATAAACAGAATAATTGATTTTCCAGAAATTTATAAAGAATTCATATATTGAATATTTGCAAATAACTATGTATATACTTTTAATTTAATCATTTATATTGCTTTGAAATTTTATCATTAATTTATAATTAATATATATTGATATTGTGGCATTGTTCGTTGACAAAGAATAACTTCCGTGGGTATAAAGGATCTTTAGGACTTTATTTAAGCCTAATCGGTTAAAATAATTACAGAAGAGTACAAAATAAAGCAACAATAAAGAAAACAGCAGTTATAAACTCATCAACTGCAGCACGATTAGGGAAAGCAGGCGCAGAACAAGAGAGAGAAGTTGGTAGAACATTCCAGAATCTTCGAGTAAGTACACCGGCGTCGACGGTAAGCAGCAGTCCGACCTCTTGAGACAGCAGCTTGCTTGGAGTAAACTACGTAGTTTCGTTTTTATACTTCACTTCTTATCTTTCTTGTCCCCGGCATGAATTTCTCATCCCTATATATCCCGGAGTAGATCTTTCCAGAACGGTTGGTCAGCCAATCGGAAAGCCGCGAGCACCAAGCCTTGCGAAATCGCTTTAGATTGGGCAATCAGTTGTCTTCCGCTTTTTCTACAATATTCATAAATGTTCTAGAACATTCTCTCATCATTCTGGAATTTGATTTTATTTCTACGTAACACTGCTCCCTCCTTAGGACTGATCGTCTCGAACAGTCCATTGTTCTGAAACAGTTACCTGAAAGGTACTATTCGGTTGTAGTGCAACACTTTGGGTTTAGACGTCGGGATCTTCTGAATCCGATTGATGACATCATTGAGGCCCTTAATGATCTTGTAGGGTCCTTCCCACTGATACTGAAGTTTAGGAGAAGGTCCTTTCTTCCGTTGAGGATTATGGAGCCAAACCATTTCACCCTCTTTAAAATTATTGTGGGATGTCTTTACGTTGTACCTGTCTTTCATTTTCTCACTGGAAAAGTGGAGCATTTTTCTTACCCACTGGTGAATGGTCAGCATCCTTTCTTCCAGGTGAGAGATGTACTCATTAGTGTTTTCGAAGGTTTCTTCTGGACGACCAAAGAGCACATCACAAGGCATTCGGAGTTCAAGGCCAAATAGCATTCTAGGAATATAACCAGTCGATTCATGCTCAGCTGATCGATAGGCCATCAGGAGCATGGGAAGATGTTGATCCCAGTCTCTTTGATTCTTGTCGACAAATAAGATCAGGTGTTGAGTAAGAGTCCTGTTAAAACGTTCAACCATTCCATCAGATTGAGGATACAAAGATGTAGTTTTTGTTCTCTCTATGCCCAGTTTTCTACACAGTTCTTGGAAAATGTTTGATTCAAAACTCATTTCTTGCTCGGAATGCAGAAACCTTGGCACACCAAAAATGCAGAACCAATCTTGCAGTAGCGCCTCGGATACAGTTGAAGCCTCTTGGTCTGTAATAGGGACTGCGACAGGCCATTTAGTGAAGTAATCCATTATTACCAGGATTTACTTATTTCCTAGGTCGCTTTTTGGAAAAGGCCACACAACATTAATGGCAATCCGTTCAAATGGGGCACCTACATTGTATATCTTCAACTTTCCTTTGGATATTGTTGTCGGTCCCTTTCTCGCAGAACATTGTGTACAGTTTCTACACAATATTTCGACATCAGCTCGACTTTCTGCCCAACAAAATCTTTCTCTAGCCTTGGCCAATGTTTTCTGATGCCGAAGTAACCTCCCGTGAGACTGCTATGCATCTTCTGAAGAGCCAACGGTACATGAGATCTGGGTAACACCAACTTCCAGGATTTATGTGTGTTTTCCATCCTCGCTCTCATATTTCCTGTATAAGACACCATTTCACAGGCTCAAAGAATTCCAAAGGGACCAGAGATATTTGGTTTTAGGACTGTACGTGGCCACATCTTCCCAGGATGATCTTTCATCTGATTCCTTCCAATTTATCACTGACAAGGGATCTCTGTCTTTACGATAAGATTTCCTTAAAGCTTGTCTAGTCCAGTGTTGCTCTTCCTCTTCATCGCTTTCTTGCACTGTAACTTGCCTTACGACATATTTGTCTTCAGCACGAACACAATGTCCATATTGTCAAACACATGGCCTTCTTGAAAGCGCATCAGCATTCTGGTGGCGTTTTCCAGGACGATGTTGAATTTTAACTTGGTATTCCTGAAGTCTTTAAACCCATATGGCTATCTGTCCTTCTGGTTTCTTGAAATTTAAAAGCCATTGCAAGGAAGCGTGATTACTCCTGAGAATAAATTCCTGTCCATATATGTAGTGATGGAAAGGTTGAATAGACTTAACGATAGCCAGCAACTCTTTTAGTAACACAGTAGTTTCGTTCAGGATTAGAAAGGGTCTTGCTAAAATAAGCAATTACTCTCTCAGAGCCTTCCTGCACTTGTTAGAGGATGCCACCAATTCCTGTATTACTTGTGTCTGTGTACAGGATGAAAGAGTCTCCAGGTCTAGGGTAGGCCAGAATAGGAGCAGCCAACAGCATCCTTTTCAGTTTTTCTATGGCTAGCTGGCAATCAGGAGTCCAAACAAACGGTCTTACACTTCCAGTTAAACGATGGAGAGGTCTTGAAATATTGGATAACCCTGAGATGAACCTCCGGTAATAAGTACATAATCCCAGAAAGCTTCTCAGTTGTGTAAAATCTTCAGGAGTAGGCCACACTTCCTTAAAGTTTCTGTCTTCTCTGCGTCAGTTTGAACACCTTCAGCAGAAATTATATTCCCCAGGTAGGTTACTTCCTTTTTAAAGAGTTTGCACTTCTTTGGACTAAATTTTAAATTGTTAGCTTCGGAACGTTTAAACACCTTCTCAATGTTCGCGAGAGATGCTCTTCAAAGTTATTTCCAAGTACAATGATGTCATCCAAATAAACCAGACATGTTTCTGTAGCTAGTCCTTGCTGAACAGCTTCCATTAGACGTTCAAAGGTTGCTGGCGCATTGCAGAGCCCCAAAGGCATTACGTTGAATTGCCACATTTTCAGATCCAGTTGTAAATGCAGTCTTTTCTTTGTCATCAGGATGCATTTCTACGTGCCAGTATCCAATTTTCAAATCCAGGGTTGAAAACCATTGGGATCCAGCTAATCCAGAGTTTCTCATCCCTATATATACCGGGGAAGATCTTTCCAGAACGGTCACGGTTGGTCAGCCAATCAGAAAGCCGCCAGCACCAAGCCTTGCGCAATCGCTCTAAATTGGCCGATCAGTTGTCTTCCGCTTTTTTTTACATTATTCTTAAATGTTCTAGAACATTCTCTCTCCATTCTCGAATGTGTTAATATTTCTCTACGTAACAATATATTAAAAAATAAATTATACCATTTAAATCTACATGCGGGGGTCGGTGGAAGGCAGGTTAAACCGTTTGGTTTTCGACCACTACGACCCGGGTTCGATACCCGCATTGGACACTTTTTTTCTGTTAAAAAAAATGCTCCAATGACCCCCGATTCTTGCAAAAGTCCAACCCTACCAGCGAGTGCATGTAACCAAACGGGGCTCTGGCATATTTGTAAGTGCAAAGTCGAACTGCTTTTCACATGTGTAGACATGTGGTGCACTTCGGTAGAAAAGCAGTCGATAACTACCGACCATGATTATCATGGCCTGTCCCACGTCTACAAGGGATGAGCAAAAAAAATCTACATGCATTTTTTACCTAAAATAAACATTTTCATAAAATAGTAACAAAAATGATTCATAGAGGGCGCGACTTTGTTTTTAAACATTGCATCAAACACAATGGAGTTGACTAGAGATAAAAGTAATTTAACTGTTAAGAAATCCCATGAAATACGAGTATTGATGAAAGCTTTAAGAGATAATCACCTTCTATTAGAACAGTTTTTAATTGGTTTAATGAATTAAATTTGGAAAAAACAACCTTGAAGAGTAACCTTGTTCAGGTCGACCACCAACAGCAGTGACTCAAGAAAAAAATTAAGTTGGTAATATTTTTACTTAGGGAATATCAAGGAATTACGTATCAGAAGATAAAGAAAAGTGTGGTTATTGGATCGGCAGCAATAAACGCCATCATTAATGATCATTTGAAATAAAGAAAACTTGTTATTAGATGGATCCCTCACAGCTTGACTGAAGACCAAAAGCATTAAATGGTGTAATTTAATGTTGAAAATATTTGATGAAGGCAAATCAAAGGTTGTTTTTAATATTATTATTGGTGTGTGAGTAAACCTGGATACAAAATCTTGGTCCAGAAACAAAACGCCATTCTACCCTTTGGTGCTCTTCAAAATCACCTCCTCCTAAGAAAGTTCGCAGAGCTTGAAGTGTTGGAAAACAAAATTTCGCTTGTTTTTTTAGGAAAAATTGGTTTCATTGATATTGTGTAGTTAGAAGATCGAAAGACAGTTAATAAAGTGACTGGTATACAACAAAATGCCTTCCATCACTATTTGAAAAAATCAAGCAAAGCAGACCAAGAGCTCAACTTAGAGGAGTCCTTCTTCACCATGACAATTAAAGATCGTACACCTCAGCCAAAACGTTAGACTTTTGTCAACTCTGGTGTCCAATTAGTCACTCATCTACCATATTCACCAGACCTAGCATCTTGTGACTTTTTTTTATTTCCAAAAGTTAAGTTGTTGCTGATAAAATTTGACACTGATGATGAAACACTGCAAGCCTTTATCAATGCCGTAAATTCCATCTCCGAAGATGACTGGTGAAAGTGCTTCGATAATTGGTTTACACGGATGAAATCTTGCATATGTGATAAGGATGGATACTTTGAGAAACTCTGAAAATTTGAAAGTGGCACTTTTAATTAAAATATGTGATGGCGAGCACATTTGGAGTTACCCTTGTACATTTAACAAATTACGCGCATTTTGAATGTCTAATATATAGGTTATTTGATCGATTAAATACTAATTTTCAATATCTTAATAATATAATGACATTTTTCAGATATTGTTTATATAAAGATTTTTTCTTAAGTTTGGCGATATGGTAAAATTTCAAAGTTGGATTTGCTATCAGCATATAAGGGGGGAGGTTACCTTCTTCAGATGTATTTTCAAATTTAGTATTTTATGTTCTTCATGAGTTTTGTATAAAGCTAAAGGTGCTAGTCTAACCTCTATATATTAATCTAACCTCTATATGTTATAATATTATAATTCCCCTTTATGCTGATTTAACCCCTCGATGTTGTTCTAAACTCTCGATTTTGATTCGACCCCTCGATGTTGTTCTAACCCTTCGATGTTGTTCTAACCCTTCGATGTTGTTTTAAACCCTCGATGTTGTTCTAATCTCTCTGTTGTAAAGAAAAAAAAAAGTTATAAATGGAGTGGTTCACCAGCCATGTTCGCGCTATTCGAGGAAATGCAAAATAGACCAAGTTGTTATAAAATTTATCTTTTTATTTTGCCTATCTGCAAAATCTTGCTCCTAACCGGTTTTATTTACATATATACATTCAGCTTTTAACTTATTCAACTTTGAGTTTAACTCTTCTTTAACTTTAACTTCTTTGAGTTCTTTAACTTCCTTGAGTTCTTTAACTTCCTTGAGTTCTTTAACTTCCTTGAGTGTTTTAACTTCTCTGAGTTCTTCAAATTCCTTGAGTTATTTAACTTCCTTGAGTGTTTTAACTTCTCTGAGTTCTTTAAATTCCTTGAGTTCTTTAACTTCCCTGAGTTCCTTAACTTCCCTGAGTTCCTTAACTTCCCTGAGTTCCCCAACCCCCTTGAGTTCCTTAACTTCCCTGAGTTCCCCAACCCCCTTGAGTTGTTTAACTTCCTTGAGTTTTTATCTTCCTTGAATTCTTTAACTTCCTTGAGTTCTTTAACTTCTTTGAGTTTTTTAACTTCCTTGAGTTCTTTAACTTCTTTGAGTTTTTTAACTTCCCCGACTTCTTTGAGTTCTTCCACCTACCGCCACACACCTCATTCCGATCTAATACCTTCTTCTCACTCTTTCTCGCCCCGACTTTTATATTCGTATAAAGGGTCACGTGGACGGACTCTGTGGATTTACTCTGTGGCGCATCCCGTGATGTACGCCATCTAGAGCCGTTTTCCTGAATCAAAATGTAAAATTATACATATCCCCTCCCCCCAACATACTCCCACCTTTTTGTATGGGAATACAAAAACAGAAAAAAAGTAATAAATCTCAATCAGGTTAGGTCCAGTCTCTAAACTTTCATTTAGAGACAAACTTCTTTTACTTGCTTTACATGATGCATCATAAACGGGTCCAATAGGAGTAGTCTCACTCTGAACCTTATATATCGGGCGATGTGGTAGATAATGTCCAATAGTTTTGATGTCTTCCCCGTCAACTTCTTCTATAAGGTTTTCCCTGTACCAGGATCGCAAAACTTCATCATAAGGATCAAACTGACCCCTTTGCGTCAACTCTTGAGCCATAACCTCCAAGGGCCTTTTGGCTATTTCCAAGTTATTAGGCATCCTCCCAATTCCTTCCTTCCATGGAAGAGATACAAGACAACTTCTATCATGGCCTCGACATATTTTCTCACGAAACTCCTCTTGCATGAGAAAATATTTCTCTTTCTCAGAGATGACATTGCAGGATCTCGTATCCTTATTGTTTCCAATTCCCATAAGGATGCTACTCTCTGTTGAGTTGTAAGTAAGCTGAGAACCATTTGAGCACTTGTCTCTGGTCTCTCTGATGAGGCATTACCTATTGAAGTCCATCCAAGAACTGTTTGAATTGCGGTCAATCTTCCTGCCAGCTGTTCAATTTTTCTTGTGAGAAGCCGCCCATAATAGTCTCCACCGATTAGGATGTCTATTTCGGTTTTATTTTTGTCTACCTTGGTCAAAGTGATTCCCTTCTTATCCAATTCTCATTGCCTGGATTCTGTTTCGACGGGTGAAATATCGCCACAAATTATTGTTTCCTCTAACGCTTCCATCTTGAAAGCCTTCCCCTCATCAACATTGTCCAACTGGAAATAAAATATTGAATGAACCCTTTCTCTGGTGGTTTGCCCTCCAAACAAAAATGTATTCAACTTGACTTCTCCCACCTTGGGTAAGTTAAACTCCTTAGCTAGAGACCTTCTGATGTAAGACTTTTGGCTACCAGAGTCCAAAAGCACTCTTACCATTTTGGAACGTTTCGGCCCTTCAATTTTCACAATTAGTGTCATTAAAGAGATATTATTTGTGCACATTTGATTCGCCATTGCTGTTACAGGCTCATTCATCCCCTCATTCTGCTCTGCTGAACTATTGTGAGCTCTGTTATCTGACCTCAAATTTAAATTTCCATGACCGTGTGAGGTTCCTTTGCACATTATCTGAAAATGAGGTCCTTGGCAACGCTGGCCTCTTACAAAAGATCGACAATCCCTCTTCAAATGATTCTTTCTCAAGCATTTAAAGCATACCTTCGCATCCCGTACCTTTTTTAATCTGTCTGATTTCAACATCTTGGCTGCCTTAAAACAGTTTTGGCTAAGATGGTTATATTTGTCACAAAACAAACACGGCAAGTTGGTCCTTCCAACAAATAATAATTGATTCGCCATTGCTGTTACAGGCTCATTCTTCCCCCTTATCTCCTTCGAAGAGCTTCCCTGACACAGAATATCCAGGTGATTCATCCCACAATTTTTGCATTCTAGTCGTCTTTTGCACTGTCTCCTGAAATGTCCTGTTCGCAAACACCTGAAGCACAGACGTGCTTTCTTGATATTGTCGCAATTGAATAATTAGAGGTACACAGAGCTATTTCAGCAGGTTTTATTATTAAATTAAGGCTCGAAAATTGAGTGATATCTTTCTCAACTCTTATCTAAAGAAAATGGAGGAAATATATATAGGTTAAATAGTAAACAAGGAGAGAAAAGAATGAGTCTCGTGGCTACGCGGCCTTGCAAGGGTTACCTCCACAGGAAGTGACGTCGGCAACCCTGGAGCTGACGAGCCAGCAATTTCACTCTAAACAAAATTCGCGACATCACCTCCTTCCCCAGAAGAACAGCGTCCCGATGTTTATTATTTACATATTTACACCGAAAGATATTTAAACGATATTGTTCTGTTGTTCAGGATCTTGGTAGGGCTTCATACGTAACACATGAACTACATCCTTGGAACTCTTCCTTCTTCGAGATTCGTCCACCGTCATTACTTCGATCTGCCAATACCCCGATTTCAAATCCATCGTAGAGAATATGGAAGCTCCTCTCAACGAGTCCAGAGTGTCATCAATTCTGGGTAACAGGTATACGTCTTTCCTGGTTATTTTGTTTAATCGGCGGTAGTCCACACAGAACCTCCAGGTTCCATCTTTTTTTTTAACTAAAACGACAGGAGAGGACCAGGGACTATCCGATGGTTCAATTATTCCTTGTTTAAGCATTTTGTCCACTTCTGTCTGAATAATGCTTCTTTCTTTTGGTGACACTCTATATGGGCGTTGCTTAATAGGGGCATGATTTCCAGTAACAATGCAATGTTTAACTTTCAATGATGAAGTTTTGAGGTTTGCTTTTTGAAATTCAAATACATCTATGTACCTCCTAAGAACATCCAACAGTCTCACTCTATCTTCATTGGATATATCAGTATCTATAAGGGTCACAAGTTTATCCAAGTCCTCAGGGCATCTATTTTCATTTTTCTCAAACTCATCATTGTCTCCATCTATGCAGCATAAATTACTGGTGTCAATGAGAGATATTTCAGCAACTTTCATCCCTTCAGGAATGATCTTTGCAAAGTCACTCCCATTTGCCATCCAAACCTTGCTCCTTCCATGGCTGAGACTGACAACGGAGGCCGGAATAATTATTTCTTTATCCAAAGTAAGAGCTTTAGAGCAAGTAATCAGAACTTCTTGAACTCCCGTAATGTTGCTACAGACAACAAATATTTGCTTGATTGAGTTGGGTGGAATAATGCTATCCTCTAAAGTGTAAACGGTGTCTACTGGACAGAGTTCTTCCTTCATAGGAGCTTCTTTTAAGTAAAGCTCATTTTCCCCACAATTAATTTTGGCTTGAGTTAATTTCAGAAAGTCCCAACCAAGGATAACTTTATGACTACACTCAGATAGTACAATAAACTCGAATGGTTGGGTTAATTCATTTACGTTAATCTTTAGAACTAATCGTCCAAGGGCTCTGACGCATTTGGAGTTTGCTACTCTTATAATTGGTCCTTTACTAGATAACAAAGGAGTTCTTATATGACGACGGAAATCTTCTGATATAACTGAATAGTCTGCTCCAGAGTCCACCAAAGCAAGTACCTCACTCCCTTCATGGTGATCTTAACAAATTTATTCTTCAATTTGGTGGAAGTCGTCGACGGAGGATTTAATATTCGTGCGGCCTTACCTCCTAAGCAGGTCGCCAGTTCGAGTTTTCCTCCCTTTCTCTTGACGATGGGCGGCTGTTCACCCTAGCAGGTGATCTTGATGGCCTGCGTCCTGTACTTATCCTCCTCCCCGGATAGGGTGAGGCACTCCTAGGTTGGCGAGCTGGAGTAATCCTAGGGTCTATTTCTTCAATATTTGGCATATAGTCGCCCAGTGTTGTGGGTCTCCTGGGTTCCCTCCTGTCGCGAGCATCCGCGAAAACTTGCCTCCTCTCCCGACAATACCTGACGACGTGACCAGGTCTTCCACAATGGAAACATAAGGGGCGATCGTCTGGAGTCCTCCATTGTTGAGATTTCGGCAGAATTGGGGAAGAAGAATATTCAGTGCTTTTGGATGGCTCATACGTCCTGAATGGTCTTGATTAGTTCCTTACTAGAACTGACGGTCTTTTAGAGATTGGCGAAAAATTCATTTTCACCTCCTCTCTTATCATGTCCTCTATCGAATCTGTGGTCAGTCCTGGTGGGGCTATTACTTTCTGTATCTCTTCTTGGACAATTCTTCTAATCAATGATGGAAGATCTTCTTCCTCATAGGCCATTGGAGCTACATTTGGAAGTCTTTCAAATCTTGAAGATATTCTTCTCTTTTTCATAATTTCTATTTTCCGAGATTCCTTTAAGAAATTATTTACATTTTCAACATCTTTTGCAATCAATATCTGATAAATGTCTTCGGCGACTCCTTTCATCAGATGTCCCAATTTGGTTTCATCGTCCATCCGGGGGTTAACTCTACTTGACATAGGTACAGTACGTCCTGGATGTAGGCCTCCGAAGATTCCTTCACTTTCTGAGCTCTATTCTTCAGTAGAGACTCAGCTTCTTTAAATACCTCTTCTTGTTGGCCAAATGATTCACCTAGAGCCCTCTGAAAGTCATCCCAGGAAGTCAGAGTTTCTTCATTATTTTCAAACCATTTTCGAGCTGTTCCTTCAAGAAAAAACACAGCATTTGCCAGACACATAGTGTCATCCCATCTATTGTATTTGGCAACTCTTTTATAATCTTTCAGCCATTTTTGGACGTCTTGACTTCAATCTCCAGCAAATGAGGAAGGACATCTTGGCTTTTGCAAAGAAAGGTAAGTTGAAGGTACTTGGGATGAGGTTTCTCCAGATTCATTATTTATCATGATTGGTTCTTCGTCAAGCGATCCCAAATCAGGAGATATTCCCTTAAGTCGAAGACTTCTCCTCAAATTCAATTCAGCCGTTTTTATTATTTCAAGGCTTTACCCGGCGTCTCCACCAATTGTCGTAATTGAATAATTAGAGGTACACAGAGCTATTTCAGCTGTTTTATTATTATATTAAGGCTCGAAAATTGAGTGATATCTTTCTCAACTCTTATCTAAAGAAAATGGAGGAAATATATATAGGTTAAATAGTAAACAAGGAGAGAAAAGAATGAGTCTGCAAGGGTTACCTCCACAGGAAGTGACGTCGGCAACCCTGGAGCTGACGAGCCAGCAATTTCACTCTAAACAAATTTCGCGACAATATTTTCCATCCTTTCTTCCGATGAAATTCGAGCAATATAGTTACATTGATGGTTCTCATGATTTGTTCGTTCACAAAAGCAACATTTCCTTGGAGTTCGGCTCACGAACAAACCAGATACAGTGGTTGACTTCTGCTCTTACGAAATCCATTAACGCTTTTAATCTTTCGGGGATCTCTCTAGTCCTAGCCACTGGGTCTTCTATCTTAAATATCTCTTGTCCATAGCCTGAAGAAGGATGTCTCTGCCATATTTTCAAAACATCCGATGGCAAGGATGACTCTACAAGAGGATATAAGAAAATACCCAACAACTGCGGCTCTATTCCAAGCGTTTGTAACGATCTCAAGTGACTTGATAACTCATTGAACAAATTACTCAAATTTCTATTTTCCTTCCTGACATTGGCCATGACCAAATTCAAAAGTTGTCTAACATAAAGCTCCGTCAGAATATTCGTATCTCCAAAACGCTCTTGCAAAGCCTGAATAGCCGACATGTAATTATCTCCCGTAACAGGGTAACTGGCTATAACTCTATATGCCTCTGAATCAGGCAAAATTACCTTTCTCAAATACAAAAATTTATCACTAATAGATAAATCTTCATTTTCATGCACCTTCGAAAACTGCCCACCAAGGCAACCAGTTTGCTAAAAAAACATCATAAGTTTTCAACTCTAATTCAGGTAGTTTTATGTTCAATTTCATATTTTTACTACTATTTGAAAGAACATCATCTTTTGTCTGATTTCGCAATATGCCGATCTTCTGCTCCATAGTGAATCTCTCCTGAATATATTTCTCGCAATCTTCGTATTCCCGATCAATCTCTTTATCCGTAATATTCTCTTTGGCCAACAAAACCAGCTGGCATTGCTCATTCAAAGCCACAAGTTCTATATGTAGAGACTCGAGCCTATT
Organism: Cordylochernes scorpioides; assembly: GCA_030710605.1. NCBI lineage: Eukaryota > Metazoa > Arthropoda > Arachnida > Pseudoscorpiones > Chernetidae > Cordylochernes > Cordylochernes scorpioides. The sequence continues at coordinate 18,666,045 of CP092875.1, read as the reverse complement.
ATATTTTGCATAAATATTTTCTTTATCAATAGAAGACTTTTTTAACTCGGAATTTAACTCATTGACTGTCTTAGTAAAAATTTCTCGTATAGCCCTTCTACGTTTTTTGTTTATCTCCTCCATCTTACCACCAAACCAATCACGTCCGGCTCACCAGTAATGTTGTAAAGAAAGAATGTAAAATGGAGTGGTTCACCAGCCGTGTTCGCGCTATTCGAGGAAATGAAAAATAGACCAAGTTGTTATAAAATTTATCTTTTTATTTTGCCTATCTGCAAAAGCTTGCTCTTAACCGGTTTTATTTACATATATACATTCAACTTTTAACTTCTTCAACTTTGAGTTCAACTCTTCTTTAACTTAACTTCTTTGAGTTCTTTAACTTCCTTGAGTTCTTTAACTTCCTTGAGTTCTTTAACTTCTTCGAGTTCTTTAACTTCCTTGAGTTCTTTAACTTCCTTGAGTTCTTTAATTTCTTTGAGTTCTTTAACTTCCTTGAGTTATTTAATTACCTTGAGTTCTTTAACTTCCTTGAATTCTTAAATTCTATGAGTTCTTTAACTTCCTTGAGTTCTTTAACTTCCCTGAGTTCCTTAACTTCCCTGAGTTCTCCAACCCCCTTGAGTTCTTTAACTTCCTTGAGTTCTTCAATTTCTTTGAGTTCTTTAACTTCCCCGACTTCTTTGAGTTCTTCCACCTACCGCCACACACCTCACTCCGATCTAATACCTTCTCCTCACTCTTTCTCGCCCCGACTTTTATATTCGTATAAAGGGTCACTGTGGATTTACTCTGTGGCGCATCCCGTGATGCACGCCATCTAGAGCCGTTTTCCTGAATCAAAATTTAAAATTATACATTTCCAACACTCTCGATGTTGTTCTAACCCTTCGATGTTGTTTTAAACCCTCGATGTTGTTCTAATCTCCCGATGTTGTTTTACCCCTCGATGTTGTTCTGAATTTCTAAAAGTAAATTATTGTTGAAAGGGATAAAATTTGAAACTGATGATGAAGCACTGCAAGCCTTTATCAATGCCGTAAATTTTATCCTCGAAGATGACTGGTGTAAGTGATTCGATTAGTTATTTTTATGGATGAAATCTTGCATTGGTGCTAAGGGCGAATACTTTGAGAAAATCTGAAAATTTGAAAATTCAACGTTGATGAAAATAAGTGATTGCAAACACTTTTGGATTGTTCCATATATATTTTATATATTTACGTCTTTTTTTCTTGTTGTTGTTGTTCTTTTGAGTGTACGCTCTTCTGTGTGTTAAGTTACTTTTAACTTAGGGCCTTTGTGTGTGTAGTAGGTAACTTTTGTCAAGAGACTCTCTTTAATTTGAACCCATAATTCAGCTCCGAATTCATTCAAATGTTGCAATATGGCTCGTATATCACCTCGTTCAGTTTCTAGCACGTACCCATTGCTGTGGGAGATATATATTTCCCCCGCCATAATCATTGATCCCAATATCTTCCGAATTATTTGATTTAAGTCTTTTAGCTGTGTGTTAATATATAGGTACTCCACAAACCCATGTTACGCGTTCTGAACATTCCAAAGGTTTCTCTAATGAAATAACTTGGGTGCTAGACCGCCAACACACTAATTAAATATGTTTATTCCCATCATTTGTAATTGAAAAACGTTGAATTCAAAATATTATAAAATCACAATATGCACTAATAATCAGGGTTAAATTTTTGAACACAATTTAATAGCTAACTATTTTTTAAAAGTCGAAGTCGAGATTAACATAAGAATATATGCGATCTGTCCACCTACTTGTTTTCCCAGCAGGCACGCGCCATCCAAATTGATCGTTCGCACACACGTCCTGATTCAAAATTAATGGCCAATTAACTAATTGGATTAAGGCGAGCTTGAAACTCTCCGTGAACTAATTAGAAGATGTGTAGGCCCTCCTCTGATCTATCAAGATTAGGATATGACACGACCTTATTATAGGCGCTTCTTTCCACCACAACCCTCTTTGGGGCTGCGACATACAGCTTTAGACCTTTGTTGTAATCTAAGATATATCGTTATAGTTTGCTTCGAGGCCGCGACATATCATTGTATTTTTTAGCAATTTTCCATATTTTATCTATAAGAATGGTTAGTTTATTCGCGCAATTGAAATTTATCATGTGTTTATGTTGTTATCTACGACAAGTTGAAGCCGCGACATATCGTTATAGTACGTTTTACAATTATACCCTCTCTATATGGCGCTCTTCAATCTAAAAAACGCTCATATTAATGGCCAGGATTTGCCTAATTTGTTTTTAATACCAACACCTGACCTTTTTTCTTTTTATTATTCAATTATTTTTCACGCACACACACACACACACTGCAGTTGTACATACTCATGAATTGATACGCGAGCTTCTCAAAACAATCTTGTTCCCCTAAGAAGTTTGGCGAGTTGCCACACGAAATATCGGAAATAAAACTTTATGATCCGAAATAGGCTTTTTTAAATAATATAATATATGGATTGCTCTATTTTCAAACATATATATCTCTATATATATAAAAGTCAATTCCTGTCTGTCTGTCTGTCTGTTTCGCGATAAACTCAAAAACTACTGAACCAATTGGTTCCAAATGTTGCATTTCGCTTTTTATAAACCTGAGGAAAATTTTTGGCTACATTTTGCTTATAATTTTTGGCTATTTCTTTTTTAATTTGAAGAACTATTTTTTTACGCGGAGTAATCCGGAATGGAATGAATACCCAAATAAGGCCATTTTGTATACGCATCGGTGGCTCAGTGGTAGAATGCTCGCCTGCCACGCGGGCGGCCCGGGATCGATTCCCGGCCGATGCATTTTTTTAAAACAATTTTAAAACTCATTTATATTATATCTTCTATATATATAAAAATAAATGTTTGTATGTTTGTTTGTTTGTTGGTTGGTTTGTATGTCCGGTATACAATTTCGCAGTAGTTCACTAATTCAAACCAAAATTTCCATACATAGGTAAAAAAATATAACACATATAATATAAATATTTATATAATAACTGCTCTAATTTGAAATATTTGTTAGGTTTTATTTATTTATATACACTGCGTGACATTGAAAATGGAACACCAAGAAATAATGGCCAGAAAATTATGCAAATTTCAGGGTAGACGCGCCTAACCGAGTTATGCAAATGATGTAAAATGCGCAGCTCTCGTGCGCACATGGAGTAAGATATAAGGGAAGGAACTTGCAGAAAGGACAGTATTCGTGTCGTTATTTCTTCAAGGAAAATCATTGTAGAAATTTTGTTCTTGTGTCAAAAAACACGTGTAATAACAGAGAATGCCAGGTCATCGTAAACGGAGGCAGTTCAAGCAGACAGACGCTTTTACGAGGGGCATGGTGATCGGACTGAAAAGGGCAGGTTGGTCCATACGTCAAATCGCAGCTGATACACACCTTTGTGCGTCCACGGTGCACCGACTGTGGAGAAGATGGTTGGAACAAGGAAATGTGGCAATTTATAGGAATGTCGGTGCAACCAGAGTGACGTCAGCACGTGTGGATCGGCGTATCCTTCGACAAGCAGTGGCGGCCCCACAAGCCACTTGTACCGCCATCCTGCAACATGTGCAAGACACCCTAGATCATTCCATCTCGACCAGAACCATTTCCCGTCGATTGGTTGCTAATGGCTTGCACTCATGCCGTCCGCTAAGAAGACTGCCATTGACCCCACCGAATAGGCGCCAACGTTTGGAATGGTGCCGGGCTAGATCGACGTGGATGACGGAATGGCACAGGTTCGTGTTCTCAGATGAGTCGCGTTTCTGCTTGTCCAGTGATAGTCGCCGTGTACGCGTGTGGCGTCGACGTGGAGAAAGGTCCAATCCGGCAGCAATTGTGGAACGCCCCACCGTGCGACAACGTGGAATCATGGTTTGGGGCGCAATCGCGTATGATTCCAGGTCACCTTTACTTCGTATTCTGGGCACTATGACGGCCCAACGATACGTTGATGATGTGCTGCGACCGGTGACACTCCCCTACCTTCAGGGGGTACCCAATGCCCTTTATCAGCAGGATAACGCCCGACCGCACACTGCTCGCATTAGCCAACAAGCTCTGCAAGATGTACAGATTCTTCCCTGGCCACCGTACTCTCCTGATCTCTCACCAATCGAGCACGTCTGGGACATCATTGGACGCCGTTTGCCTGCCTTGCCACAGCCGCGTTCAGAAGACGAACTGTGGCAAATGGTTGAGAGGGAATGGAGAGCCATCCCTCAGGACGCCATCCGTACTCTGATTGACTCTCTACCTAGACGTGTTGCTGCATGCATCGCCGTCCGCGGTGGTCCTACTTGCTACTAAGCCGACGCCGTTCTCGCTCTGTATTATGACTATCATTTTGAAATAAAGATCACTTATTGTTCGTCCCTGTCTCTCTCTGTCTGCCGAGTTTCATCACTTTCTGGCCACTATTTTTTGGTGTTCCATTTTCAATGTCACGCAGTGTATTTTCATTTTTAGATATAACTGATCTAATTCGTCGTTTAAAATAACTGCTCTTGAAATATTTGGTATGTTTTATTTATTTATATATATTTTCATTTTTAGATATAACTGATCTAATTCGCCGTTTAAAATAACTGCTCTAATTCGAAATATTTGGTATTTGGTATTTATTTATTTATATATTTTAATTTTTAGATATAACTGATCTAATTCGTCGTTTAAAATAGTTCGCTTAATAACACATATAATATAAATATTTATATAATAACTGCTCTAATTTGAAATATTTGGTAGGTTTTATTTATTTATATATTTTCATTTTTAGATATAACTGATCTAATTCGTCGTTTAAAATAACTGCTCTTGAAATATTTGGTATGTTTATTTATTTATATATATTTTCATTTTTAGATATAACTGATCTAATTCGCCGTTTAAAATAACTGCTCTAATTCGAAATATTTGGTATGTTTTATTTGTGTTCACTCTATTTCTATTTATTTTAAGTATTATAATTTCCATGTTTCAAAAACCTATTTCAAAAAGGTTGTTAGAAATATGTAAGGCCTGAAATAGCTTTACATGCGAACATTTATGATGCCAAGCGTAGCTTAATAACTGCTCTTGAAATATTTGGAATGTTTTATTTATTTATATATATTTTCATTTTTAGATATAACTGATCTAATTCGCCGTTTAAAATAACTGCTCTAATTCGAAATATTTGGTATTTGGTATTTATTTATTTATATTCTGCTTAGCTCACGAACAGCGCCCTCTATCAAGGTTATAAATACGTTTAAAATCGATATCTTCTCAAATTTTATTAATAATATTTCGTTTAATAATTAGAATACTTGATCTAAATCGAAATATTTATAGACGCTCGCTCGATTTGAAGATTTACACATGTGTATATCGTAACTAATCTGACTGTAAAGTTTGGAGCGGGACATTTCACAAAAGTAACGTCCACGGTGCCAATTTATAATTGTAACGAATAGTATTTGAATAAAAACATTTAATCGGGTAAAACCCGGGCGTTGCCCGGGTCATTCGTCTAGTATATATATAAATATATATATATATATTATATAAAAGGGCGTACCTGGATCTGTAAACTCAAATATATATGTGGTAACTGAGGTTCAAACCAGTAGTAACCGAGAGGGACAGTCAGGGCGTGGAGAGTTTTCCAGTACCTCTCTGCACCTTGGAGGACCTTTAACAGTTCTCACAGAGTACAGGCAGTCGTGGTCGAAGCAGAGTGGAAAGCTTGGGAATGTCTACACACAAAAAACGAAGAAACACAGCTGCAGTAGGAAAGTTCCGTGAACAGATAGGAGTCGAGCTAAGAGCAAGATGGAGATAGAAGAGTTCTTACTGTTCTACATGGTGATGAGGTGGACCTGGGTACAACCGACGAGGGCTCACGCCGATGGTGAAGTCACTATGATTTCGGCTAAAACAGAGGTTTTATATATCTTTGCTGAGGAGGGAGACATGCGGGAATTTGGTCTTTGAACGAATGCAAAGGGCGTGGGGTGTCTGCGGCAACGGGCTGCCAAATTCCTTTTTAGGGTTGTTGGATTTCTATCTCGATCTCTTTCTTAGCTCAGCTCTTAATCTATTACATAGTTTTATTCATTCATCCTCAGTTTGAACAAAGTTCATTATATATGGTGATGTAATTAGACATGTCAATCATGCGTATAAATATTTATAGATATGTTTCTATATACAATATGACAATCTTGTTATAAGTATTATACAATATAAGGTTGTTGGTTTAAATTACCATATATTTATATATATTAAAAATAAAAAAGGCATATCCTGACCAGGAGCACATGTGCTTTTCAGAAGGCAGAGCGCCATCTGGTGGAACGAAAATCAACTAAACATTGATTTAGCCCGTTCTCTGATATTTGACCAACCCAATTTTTTTTCCATATATATTGGTGCACCACGTTGCGGCTTGGCAGACTCTTCAACCTTGATTCTCTCTTGTTCCGGGTCTTGCATCTTACCAGAGCGTGTTTCAACCATCCTACAAATTTATATAAGGGAATAATGAGATAACTCTACTTTAAGTAGCCTCCAGAATTATTTATTTATTTCTCACATCAAAGAGAGCAGTGAAGTCACACAGTGTACCAAAATACAAATGGTTATTCTAAAATACATATATTCTGTTTATAATACATATATTCTGTTTATTAAAATTAGTAAATATAAATTTGAATTTGAAATATATGAAAAATAATATTACAAATTAAAATAAAATAGGTTCATTAGCCATGATGCAACACTTACTCCTCTCCAGAGGTCGCCACGTCCTCGTGAGTTACCTCATCAATTCTCTCAAAATAGGGTTCGAGACTTGAGATATGGACAATCGATGGGACTTGGCAGGATTATATTTCGGCTCAATTAAGCAATTTACGTTAGACAGCTTCTTTAATATTCGATATGGGTCAAAATATTTTCTTAATAGTTTTTCACATTTTCCAATTTTTCTGACTGGTGTCCAGTCCAAACTGCCACTAAATGTCCCGGTTCATACATTTTCTCATTGTGTTTTTTGTCATAGTTTCTTTTCATTCTTTCCTGAGTCTTCTCTGTGTTGTTAATGACTACATGTCTCGTCCTTGCAATTTTATCTAGGTAGTTTTCTATATATTCTTTGTAATCATCCATAGTACTGTCCATTAGAATATTCTCGTTGTCTAAGAGGGACATGGGTTCCCTCCCAAACAAAAGGAAAAATGTAGAGTAGCCTATGGTTTCTTGAATCGTGGTATTATACGCGTGGGTGATAAAAGGGAGGGTTTCGTCCCAGTTCTTCTGGTCTGTGTTCACATACATGCTGATCATATTGATTAAAGTTCTATTTAGCCATTCCGTTAGTCCGTTAGTCTTGGGGTGGTAGCTCATTGTGAAGTAATGTTTAACTTTGCACATTTTCATTAATTCCTTCATCAAATTGCTAGTGAATTGTGTACCTCTATCGCTAATAAGAAACCTTGGGGCCCCGTGACGTAAAATAATATGTTCGATTAAAATGTAGAGACTTCTTTCACGGTTGCTTCTGATACTGCCTTTGTTTCAGCATACTTGGTATAATAATCAGTCAACACAATTATCCACTTCCTTCTTTATTTCGTTGATTGCAAGGGGCCAACAAAGTCAATTCTGATTCTTTCAAAAGGGTAGTTAACTGGGGGAATAGGTTGTAAAATTCCAGAAGGCAAGTGATTTGAACCTTTCCGACTTTGGCAAAGATGGCACGTTTTTACAAATTCGGAAACATCTTTCAGCATGGAAGGCCAATAGTATTTATTCTTCAATCGGTAAGTGGTTCTGACGACGCCCAGATGGCCATTCAGCATATGGTTGTGGTATTCACTCATCATTTCCTTTTTTCTCTTCTTTGGCACTACCAGCAACCATGGCCTAGCATCAGGATTTGGATTTTTCTTGTAGAGACACCCATTTTCCTCTTTAAAGTTCTGTGTAAGTGCTGGTTTACACTGAGGTTTTCCTTAATATTCTCAATAAAATCATCCTTTTCATTTATTATTTGATTCAGAAATAGTCTTTCATAATCTCCGTCCCATTCGTTTTCCGGTAAGGTTCCTCTAGATAGACCATCAGCGTCCAAATGTTTTTTACCTGCTTTTTGTATAATTTCGAAATTATATTCCAGAATCTTCAGTGCCCATCGTGCTAATCGGCCTGTCGGATCTTTCAGATTCTTGAGCCAGCATAGTGCATGATGATGAGTTATTATCTTGAAGTGCCTTCCATATAGGTAGGGTCGTAACTTGGATATTGACCACACAACAGATAGACATTCCTTTTCGGTAGTCGAATGATTTTGCTCGGGTTTGCTCAGTGTTCGACTTAAATATGAAATATCCTTTTCTTTATCGCCGAAATTTTGGACTAATGTTGCACCCAGGCCGATGTTAGATGCATCAGTATGAATGTAAGTAGTTGCATTGATCGAAGTGCCCTAATATTGGGGGATTTATCAATGCTACTTTAAGGGTTTAAAATGCTTTTTCTTGATTTTCTGTTCAGGTAAAAGGTACATTCTTTTTTATAAGACTGGTTAATGGATCAGCAATTTTCGAAAACCTTCGATAAATTTTCTATAATATGAGCACCTTCTTAAAAATGATTGAACTTCTTTTATCTTTTTGGGCCGTGGAAAATCTCTAATAGCCTTGATATTATGCTCCGCTGGTTTTATACCATGTTGACTAGTTATATGGCCAAGAATCTCCAGTTCTTCGAAAGCAAATTGGCATTTTTTGTTCAATTTTAAATAAGCCTCGCGAAAACATCTTAAAACAGCTTCTATTCTTTTGAGATGTGTTGAAAAATCCGAACTATATATTATTACGTCATCTAGATAACATAAACAAATTTGCTATCTAAGATTACCAAGCATATTTTCCATGTTCCTCTCAAACGTAGCAGGGGCATTGCATAGTCCGAATGGCATTAAGTTGAACTCATATTGGCCATGTGCTGTAGTGAAGGCTGTCTTTTCCTTATCTTTCTCCTCAACCTCTACTTGCCAATATCCTGATTTAAGGTCATTTGCTTAAAAGTATTTGGATCCTTGAAATGTGTCCAATACTTCATCAATTCTGGGAATTTGGTAAATATTTATCACTGTTACATCATTCAATTTTCTGTAGTCAACGCAGAATCTGTACTTACCATCTCGCTTCTTGACCAATATTACGGGGAAGGACCATGGACTCGAGGATAGTCTAATTATGCCGTCCCTGAGCATTTCATCAATTTGCTCTTTTATGATTTCTCGCTCTTTAGCGCTCACCCTTTACTGCTTGTGCTTGATCGGCTTCGCGCCTTCTGTATCGATCCGATGTTTCGCTAAGTTGGATCTTCCTAAACCCGACGAAAACAAATCCGCGTACTATTCCAAAACTTGTTTCAATTGCTCCTTTTCCTTATATGATAGATTTCCGTTTATCTGAAATTGAGGTTCTTCATTCTCCTTTTGTTCACTTTCTTCCATAAGATTCACTTCGCCTGGCTGGCTTCCAAAGCACAATGTTTGATTTTTTTATATTTTTAATGGTCTAGGGTAATGGATTGTTTTCCAGATATATGTTTCCTTATTCGCAACATTTATTAAGCTTCTCGCTAGTTGAAGTACATTTGTTTGAAACATTTTATGATTCTCCTCGATGATGTATTCGCCATCCTCTGCTCCTACAAAAGCCTTAATGCCTTGTTGATATTTAATTACGTCACGATTTCCTGTCAATTCATATTTGATTATTTCACGCTGACAATTAATTTTTGCGTTCATTTTCTTAAGAAAATCTCGTCCAAGTATAAATATTCGCAAATGTGTTCTCATTATCACAAATTGATGTGTAATTGCTTTTTCATCAAATTTTATATTTAAAACAATATTTCCTACGATGTCTAATTCTTTTCCACCGGGTCCGGAGCACATTTTATCAGGATTAATTATTTCAAGACCTGTTTCAAGAGCTGTTCTAAGGTCGACCACTGAAAGATCGGCGCCTGTATCAATCAAAGCTTCGCAAATACCGATTCTATCCACGATATTTATATTTTGGGTCCAACTTTTTAATTCCATTTATGGTCGACCTGCTTTGATTGACGGACTCAGGCGCGATGCTTAGTTTAAATCTTCCAATGCGGCATATATATTCCTTGTGGGGATACTCGAGTGCGTGCTATTACTTACGTCAGCGTAGAGCAGAGGTCTCGACTTCTCAGTTCCATTATCCATTCGGATTTCTTCTTCGACCTTGTCTTGTGTAACTATGGAGTCCTCTTCCACAATTCTCACAAACTTGACTCTGCAATACCGCGCTACGTTTCCTGGCTTGTTACACTTGAAACATATTGGTCTCCCGTCTTCTGTCCTATTCCTGTTTGAACTGGACTCTTATTGTATGCTTTCCTTGGGTAGACCGGTTTTTAGCTCAGGATTGGGAGTGTAAGATCGTCTAGGGGCAGATACCCGGGGCAGAGGCTTGTTCTAGTAGTACCTCGGAGGGGCCCTGGGGCTTGGGGGTGTTCTGGCAGTACCTCGGAGCGGGGGCCTGGGGCTTGGAGGTGTTCTGGTATGGTCTTCTTGATGATGGGGACGAGGAGAGCGTGGTCCATTATATAGAGCTTTTGATTTTCTAAACGTTCTTGGTAATTATTTTCAAACAAATCCAGCTTTTTACAAATTTCTAGAAGTTCGTTGGTATTTCTAGGAGGGTTTAGGTAGAGGGCAAAAGAGTATTCTTTCTTTAACCCTCCAGTAACCCAGTTTATTTTAGTCTCTTTTTCCATTTGGGGGTCGACCTTGTTGCACAGTACAAGGATATCCTCTGCAAACCTGATTGCAGGTTCATTCCACTGTTGCTTCTTGTTTAGTCTCATCTTTATTTCTTCTTTGTTGGCGTCAGAGGCAAAATCTTCAATTAGACGGCCCTTGAAATTTTCCCAGCTGGTGAAGCTTATCTTGTGTAGGTTCAGCAAGGTTTTGGCGCTACCAATCATATTCATGGCAGCATAACGGGAAATAATGTAGTCTGCCCAATGGTACAGAAAGCCAATTTCTTCAAAGGATTCAATCCATGTGCGAGGGTCCTCTGTTCCATCGTACTTGGGGATGTCGATTTTGGGATTCAGGACAACTGGGTCGGAACTTGCATCTCGACCAATTTTTGCACCAGGTTGCGGCTTGGCAGACTCTTCAACCTTGATTCTCTCTTGTTCCGGGTCTTGCATCTGACCAGAGCGTGTTTCAACCATCCTACAAATTTATATAAGGGAATAATGAGATAACTCTACTTTAAGTAGCTACCAGAATTATTTATTTACTAGCGGATGTGCCCGGCTTCGCCCGGGTTTTACCCGAGTGAATGTTGTCTAACGAACATTTGTTAAAACAATTCTCTATAAACTTATAAAACGTACTCGGCTTCGCCCGGGGTTTTACCCGAGTAAAGGTTTGTCTAGCGAACATTTGTTAAAACAATTCTCTAAAAACTTATTTAAAAAAAAAAGATATATTTTGATAGTTTGAAACTCGTAAATTTGAATCTCTCGATATATTGTTATCATCGTCACAATGGGGGCGCTGCTTGCGAGTTAAATCTACAAATCTGCAAATAACTCTAAGGATATTCAAGATATTCAGGAAATTATTTTTCAAAAACCTTCCCGGTGATATACCTAATAATATCCCAAAATTTCACGGCGATTGGATGTATGGTTTTTGAATCTATAGAGTACAAACAAACAGACAGACAGACATTCAATTTTATATATATAGATAGATTCACTCTTCATTGTTGGCTTTTTATCTTACATTCATTCTTCATTGTTGGCTTTTTATATTACATTCACTCTTCATTGTTGGCTTTTTATCTTACACTAGCGGATGTGCCCGGCTTCGCCCGGGTTTTACCCGAGTGAATGTTTGTCTAACGAACATTTGTTAAAACAATTCTCTATAAACTTATAAAACGTACTCGGCTTCGCCCGGGGTTTTACCCGAGTAAAGGTTTGTCTAGCGAACATTTGTTAAAACAATTCTCTAAAAACTTATTTAAAAAAAAAAGATATATTTTGATAATTTGAAACTCGTAAATTTGAATCTCTCGATAAAGTGAACATTTTTTCCCGGTCCCTGTGTGCCGTGTCATCCTGAATTTTGTCTTTCCTAATTTTCTACATTAGAAAATCATAGTTTTATCTAGTGAACATTTTTTCCCGTGTCACATTGCCGTGTCACATTGCCTTTATTCTTCATTGTTGGCTTTTTATATTATATTTACTCTTCATTGTTGGCTTTTTATCTTAAATTTATTCTTCATTGTTGGCTTTTTATATTACATTTACTCTTTATTGTTGGCTTTTTATCTTACATTCATTCTTCATTGTTGGCTTTTTATATCATATTTACTCTTCATTGTTGTCTTTTTATATTATATACCGATATATCTCCAAAGGCCGAAGAGGTTCTCTTGGGCCACCTCTGCTCAAACACAACGACGGCACTCCACTCACCTCAGAGGAAACCTGCCATGAAGTACTTCAGCACTATTTTCCAACAGACTGGACAGCGCCAATCCCATCAATTGATTGGCTCCAACCCCACAACCAAGAACCAGCCTTTACAGTGTCTGAAGTCCTTCGCGCGATCCGTCGATGCGGTCAGAGGAAATCCCCTGGTCCCGACAGGCTAGGTACCAGATGCCTTCTTCTTGGTGGGTCAACGCTGCATAAAACACTGTCACAAATTTTCACCAAATGCTTACGTCTCGGACACTTCCCAACACCCTGGAAATCCGGTCGGTTAGTTCTCATACCCAAACAAAACTCTTCTTCCTCCAACCAACTGGAGAAACACCGTCCCATCACGCTGCTCAATACCTTGGCCAAAGTCCTTGAACGGTGTATACTGGCGCGCCTGCAATGGATAGCGGATTACCAAGGCTGGTTCTCACCCCAGCAGTTTGGCTTCCTTCCAGGGCGCTCAGCTGAAATGGCGCTCGATTCCATTAACAACAACATCAGTGAAGGCCTGCAGCACTGGAGGAAGACCTTGGCTATTGGTCTGGACATCAGCCATGCCTTCGACACCGTTCAAAGACACACTATCATTCAAGGCCTCCGCGACCTTAACTGCCCAGAAGAGTTGATTCAACTGTCCGCGAGCTTCCTCCGAGGAAGGCAGGTAATTTACAACGCTTGGAATGCCACCCTTACCTCTACTACTCTACTTGGGGTCCCCCAAGGTGCAGCACTGAGCCCCTTCTACTTCAACATAGTGGCTAGGAAAATCCATCTCCTTCCAAGGCCAAACAACAGTGAAATCATCAGTTTCGCAGACGATTTCACGGTACTGATTCACTTCCTCCGCAGATTCCCAACACGAGAGATCAATCAATTCCTAAAACAGCTCTTTCATTGGGGAAAGACTCAGGGGCTAACATTCAACCCAAGGAAAACCCAAGCCTGCCTCTTCCATTGGAAAGCCAAGCGTCCAGGCTATCACGGCATACATTTCCAAAACCAACCTATTCTAATTGATAACACTATAAAAATCCTCGGTGTTACCTTTGGTTCCAAAAGAAACTTCGTAGGTCACTTGGACAACATCCTCAAGAGGTGCAGGTGGATTCTCCCTCGACTAACCAGCACGATCCAGGGGCAGTTCGGATTAACCTTCAGCGCGGGCCGAAAAATACATAACATGATCCTCCCAGCTATCCTCTATGGCTCTGGGGTTTGGGGGCAAGCGGGCGTTTCGACACCAATGGCATCCGGAAAGCTACGTGGCCTCCATTACAAATACGCTAAAGCTTTAATCAGAGGAGGCCCGTGTACTCCAACTATCCCAGCAATCTCCCTCACAGGTTGTCCTCCACTGGATATATCCATCAAATCCCATCTTGCATACTTGGAAGCGCTAAGAGAAGGCCCTTTTGAGTCACGTCCCAGTCCCTCCTCGGTACCCTACCCACCTCTTAGAAGACCTCTCCAATTATCCAAGTCACTGCCAGAACGGGCCACTATTATTTATACAGATGGCTCTCGGTCAACCAATGGGGTTGGCGCAGCAGTGGTGCTCCCACCTCCCTATTCACCACTGAAACTTAAACTCCATAACAGCTGTACCTCCTTCCAGGCGGAACTTTTGGCGATTCTTTATGCCACCAGATCTATTAGGATCATGCTGCGACAAGACTTTGCCATTGTTTCCGACTGCCAGGCAGCTCTACATGCCATCTGTCACCCCGATATCCCTAGAACCCCACTTACTGCAGAGATAATCAGAAACCTCAATACTCTTGACAATGTTCAACTCTGCTGGGTCCGGAGTCATTGCGGCATCGTTGGAAATGAACAGGCTGATGAAGTCGCCAAAGCCGCAGCTCAATCCAAATTGCCTTTACACTTCGCAAACCCTTCCTAGGAAATATGTCCGCTCTCAAAGCAAACAGTTCGCCCTCCAACTATGGACCGACCTCTACACCACAGACCATGCTACAAGAAACCTCAGAAGAGTAGCGGCATCTCCTAGTCTTCTAATCTCAATTCTCCCAAAACTAAAATATTGCAACGTCACCTCTACAATTCTGACAGGACATGGCTTCGTTCAAGCCGACATCGCCAGAACCTCCAAAAACAACGACCCCGTATGCCAACACTGTCACCAAGAAAATCAAACAGTCGACCACCTCCTATTCAGTTGCCCATCCTACCATCTTCAGAGATTCCAGACCGCAACTCTACTTAACACCAGCACATTCAACCAAGAAGCATTGAAGAACCTCCCCAAAAATAAAACAGCCTGGCGACATCTAATCAGTTGGATGTCAACTGCAACAAATAGACAATAAGTCAGAAGACAAACCCGGACAGTTGGCGACTTTCGTATGCTCCAGGAGTCCGGGTTATGTACAGAATAATAATTACGCATGTTAATGTTAGGGAAAATATTTTGACGTTAAGCAAAACCTGCTCCATCTCGTTTTACATAAATGTTGAAAATTTGGTCGAAATTGATGCATTGTAACGAAAGTTTTTAGTGATGTCCTCTTATGAAATTTGCATTTTATTAATATAGATTCATTCTTCATTGTTGGCTTTTTATATTACATTCACTCTTCATTGTTGGCTTTTTATCTTACATTCACTCTGTTGGCTTTTTATATTACATTTACTCTTCATTGTTGGCTTTATATCTTACATTCACTCTTCATTGTTGGCTTTTTATATTATATTTACTCTTCATTGTTGGCTTTTTATCTTACATTCATTCTTCATTGTTGGCTTTTTATATTATATTTACTCTTCATTGTTGGCTTTTTATCTTACATTCATTCTTCATTGTTGGCTTTTTATATTACATTTATCCGAGTGAAAGTTTGCCTAACGAATATTATATATTATGAAGTATAATAAACAATGTTAAAGATTAGTTTTAATTATTAATCAAGATTGTGTGTGAATATGTGAGAAAGATGTAATATCGTTGTTGTTTTCTTGGCCGACTGTTTTACATATGGTGTTATCTTAAAATTGCTTGTTTTGAATATTTTTTTAGATTGAGTTGAATGAATTGCTGAATTTTTTTTTGTATTTATATATAAATAAAATTAACTCTGTTGATTTTTTTGTATTTAATCGATAACAGCTAAGTTACGCATGTTAATGTTAGGGAAAAATATTTTGATGTTAAGCAAAACCTGCTCCATCTCGTTTTACATAAATGTTGAAAATTTGGTTGAAATTGATGCATTGTAACGAAAGTTTTTAGTGATGTCCTCTTATGAAATTTGCATTTTATTAATATAGACTAGCGGATGTGCCCGGCTTCGCCCGGGTTTTACCCGAGTGAATGTTTGTCTAACGAACATTTGTTAAAACAATTCTCTTTAAACTTATAAAACGTACTCGGCTTCGCCTGGGGTTTTACCCGATTAAAGGTTTGTCTAGCGAACATTTGTTAAAACAATTCTCTAAAAACTTATTAAAAAATAAAAAAGATATATTTTGATAATTTGAAACTCGTAAATTTGAATCTCTCGATAAAGTGAACATTTTTTCCCGGTCCATGTGTGCCTTGTCATCCTGAATTTTGTCTTTCCTAATTTTTTACATTAGAAAATCATAGTTTTATCTAGTGAACATTTTTCCCCGGTCCCTTGAGAAATACTCGATAAGTTGAATAAAATCAATATTAATTGGTTCCCTCGGTAATTGGAAGTTAAAGGAATAGTATCTTCGCCTTGGAATTGTATCATTATTCTTGTCGCAAATAAATTGCCGTGTCATCCTGAGATAATCTTACTTTTAATAAATAATATTTAAGATAACAAACTTATAGTGATAAGAAAACTTGTTATCATCGTCACAATGGGGGCGCTGCTTGCGAGTTAAATCTACAAATCTGCAAATAACTCTAAGGATATTCAAGATATTCATGAAATTATTTTTCAAAAACCTTCCCGGTGATATACCTAATAATATCCCAAAATTTCACGGCGATTGAATGTATGGTTTTTGAATCTATAGAGTACAGACAGACAGACATTCAATTTTATATATATAAGATAATATAAATGAGTTTTAAAAATTGTAAAAAAAAAAATGCATCGGCCGGGAATCGAACCCGGGCCGCCCGCGTGGCAGGCGAGCATTCTACCACTGAACCACCGATGCTTAAAAAAATGGCCATATTTAGGTATTCATTCCATTCCGGATTAGTCCGCGTAAAAAAAGTTCTTCAAATGAAAAAAAGAAATAGCCAAAAATACTAATCAAAATGCAGCCGAAAATTTTCCTCAGGTTTATAAAAAGCGACATGCAAAATTTGGTACCAATTGGTTCAGTAGTTTTTGAGTTTATCGCGAAACAGACATACAGACAGAAATTGACTTTTATATATATATATAGAGATTTACTCTTTATTGTTGGCTTTTTAACTTACATTCATTCTTCATTGTTGGCTTTTTATATTACATTTACTCTTCATTGTTGGCTTTTTATCTTACATTCACTCTTCATTGTTGGCTTTTTATATTATATTTACTCTTCATTGTTGGCTTTTTATCTTACATTCATTCTTCATTGTTGGCTTTTTATATTACATTTACTCTTCATTGTTGGCTTTTTATCTTACATTCACTCTTCATTGTTGGCTTTTTATC
The DNA here is from genome assembly GCA_030710605.1 of Cordylochernes scorpioides. Taxonomy (NCBI): domain Eukaryota; kingdom Metazoa; phylum Arthropoda; class Arachnida; order Pseudoscorpiones; family Chernetidae; genus Cordylochernes; species Cordylochernes scorpioides. Next base: position 18,648,805 of record CP092875.1, on the reverse strand, counting down.
TTACATTCATTCTTCATTGTTGGCTTTTTATATTACATTTACTCTTTATTGTTGGCTTTCTATCTTACATTCACTCTTCATTGTTGGCTTTTTATATTATATTTATTTTTATATTATATTTACTCTTCATTGTTGGATTTTTATCTTACATTCATTCTTCATTGTTGGCTTTTTATCTTACATTCATTCTTCATTGTTGGCTTTTTATAAAACATTCACTCTTCATTGTTGGCTTTTTATCTTACATTCATTCTTCATTGTTGGCTTTTTATATTACATTCACTCTTCATTGTTGGCTTTTTATCTTACATTCACTCTGTTGGCTTTTTATATTTCATTTACTCTTCATTGTTGGCTTTTTATCTTACATTCACTCTTCATTGTTGGCTTTTATATTACCTTCACTCTTCATTGTTGGTTTTTTATATCATATAGAAAATCATAGTTTTATCTAGTGAACATTTTTTCCCGTGTCACATTGCCGTGTCATCCTGAGATAATCTTACTTTTGATAAATAATATTTAAGATAACAAACTTATATAGTGATAAGAAAACTTGTTATCATCGTCACAATGGGGGCGCTGCTTGCGAGTTAAATCTACAAATCTGCAAATAACTCTAAGGATATTCAAGATATTCATGAAATTATTTTTCAAAAACCTTCCCGGTGATATACCTAATAATATCCCAAAATTTCACGGCGATTGGATGTATGGTTTTTGAATCTATAGAGTACAAACAAACAGACATTCAATTTTATATATATAGATTCATTCTTCATTATTGGCTTTTTATATTATATTTACTCTTCATTGTTGGCTTTTTATCTTACATTCATTCTTCATTGTTGGCTTTTTATATTACATTTACTATTCATTGTTGGCTTTTTTATCATACATTCACTCTTCATTGTTGGCTTTTTATCTTACATTCATTCTTCATTGTTGGCTTTTTATCTTACATTCATTCTTCATTGTTGGCTTTTTATATTACATTCACTCTTCATTGTTGGCTTTTATATCATACTATAAACTTATAAAACGTACTCGGCTTCGCCCGGGGTTTTACCCGAGTAAAGGTTTGTCTAGCGAACATTTGTTAAAACAATTCTCTAAAAACTTATTTAAAAAAAGATATATTTTGATAATTTGAAACTCGTAAATTTGAATCTCTCGATATATTGTTATCATCGTCACAATGGGGGCGCTGCTTGCGAGTTAAATCTACAAATCTGCAAATAACTCTAAGGATATTCAAGATATTCAGGAAATTATTTTTCAAAAACCTTCCCGGTGATATACCTAATAATATCCCAAAATTTCACGGCGATTGGATGTATGGTTTTTGAATCTATAGAGTGCAGACAAACAGACAGACAGACATTCAATTTTATATATATAGATAGATTCACTTTTCATTGTTGGCTTTTTATCTTACATTCATTCTTCATTGTTGGCTTTTTATAATACATTCACTCTGCATTGTTGGCTTTTTATCTTACATTCATTCTTCATTGTTGGCTTTTTATATCACATTCACTCTTCATTGTTGGCTTTTTATCTTACATTCACTCTGTTGGCTTTTTATATTACATTTACTCTTCATTGTTGGCTTTTTATCTTACATTCACTCTTCATTGTTGGCTTTTTATATTATATTTACTCTTCATTGTTGGCTTTTCATCTTACGTTCATTCTTCATTGTTGGCTTTTTATATTATATTTACTATTCATTGTTGGCTTTTTATCTTACATTCATTCTTCATTGTTGGCTTTTTATATTACATTTACTATTCATTGTTGGCTTTTTATCTTACATTCACTCTTCATTGTTGGCTTTTTATCTTACATTCATTCTTCATTGTTGGCTTTTTAAATTACATTCACTCTTCATTGTTGGCTTTTTATTTTACATTCATTCTTCATTGTTGGCTTTTTATATTACATTCACTCTTCATTGTTGGCTTTTTATATTACATTCACTCTGTTGGCTTTTTATATTACATTTACTCTTCATTGTTGGCTTTTTATCTTACATTCACTCTTCATTGTTGGCTTTTTATATTATATTTACTCTTCATTGTTGGCTTTTTATCTTACATTCATTCTTCATTGTTGGCTTTTTATATTATACTAGCGGACCCGCCCGGCTTCGCCCGGGTTTTACCCGAGTAAAGGTTTGTCTAACGAATCTCTCGATAAAGTGAACATTTTTTCCCGGTCCCTTGAAAAATACTCGATAAGTTGAATAAAATCAATATTAATTGGTTCCCTCGGTAATTGGAAGTTAAAGGAATAGTATCTTGCCTTGGAATTGTATCATTATTCTTGTATGGACGTACCTTGCTTTGCCCGGGTTTTACCCGAGTAAAGGTTTGTATAACAAATCTCTCGATAAAGTGAACATTTTTTCCCGGTCCCTTGAAAAATACTCGATAAGTTGAATAAAATTATTATTAATTGGTTCCCTCGGTAAGTGGAAGTTAAAGGAATAGTATCTTGCCTTGGAATTGTATCATTATTCTTGTCTCAAATAAATTGCCGTGTCATCCTGAATTTTGTCTTTCCTAATTTTCTACATTACAAAATCATCGTATCATCATGATAATATTTAGAGCAGATTGTTGAATTATAACAGATAAATTAGAATATTTATCTTGATTATTTCAAAGCGAAAAGTTATTTCAAAAATTTTATTTGCTAGAAACCTTCCCAGTACTATACTAAATAACTTCCCAAAGTTTCATGGCGTTCCAATGAGTGGTTTGGTCAGGCATAAAGGACAAACAAACAGACATACATTCATTATATATATATATATAATAATATATATATATATATATATTAACAGTAATTAAACGTAACAGTAAGAAAATGTTGATTTTAAAATATTTTAATTTTAAAATATTTTAATTTTTTCATATTTTAAATATGTAAATAGAGTCTCTTAAGAAAGACCACCTAAAAACATGAATCAACTTGTTTCTCCTGTTGGTGGTCTCTCATTGAAGATTCTAATTGCTATTAAAGAATCTCTAATAGACCTTTAATAAGAGACTGCCTCTTGGAGAGACGGTGTAGCTACGAAATGGATATTCCCGGCTTCGCCCGGATTTTACCCGAGTAAAGGTTTGTCTAATGAATCTCTCGATAAAGTGAACATTTTTTCCCGGTCCCTTGAAAAATACTCGATAAGTTGAATAAAATCATTATTAATTGGTTCCCTCCGTAATTGGAAGTTAAAGGAATAGTATCTTGCCTTGGAATTGTATCATTATTCTTGTCTCAAATAAATTGCCGTGTCATCCTGAATTTTGTCTTTCCTAATTTTCTACATTACAAAATCATCGTATCATCATGATAATATTTAGAGCAGATTGTTGAATTATAACAGATAAATTAGAATATTTATCTTGATTATATCTAGGCGAAAAGTTATTTCAAAAATTTTATTTGCTAGAAACCTAACCAGTACTATACTAAATAACTTCCCAAAGTTTCATGGCGATCCAATGAGTGGTTTGGTCAGGCATAAAGGACAAACAGACATACATTCATTTTTTTTATATATATAGATTAAAATATTTTAATTTTTTCATATTTTAAATATGTAAATAGAGTCTCTTAAGAAAGACCACCTAAAAACATGAATCAACTTGTTTCTCCTGTTGGTGGTCTCTCATTGAAGATTCTAATTGCTATTAAAGAATCTCTAATAGACCTTTAATAAGAGACTGCCTCTTGGAGAGACGGTGTAGCTACGAAATGGATATTCCCGGCTTCGCCCGGATTTTACCCGAGTAAAGGTTTGTCTAATGAATCTCTCGATAAAGTGAACATTTTTTCCCGGTCCCTTGAAAAATACTCGATAAGTTGAATAAAATCATTATTAATTGGTTCCCTCCGTAATTGGAAGTTAAAGGAATAGTATCTTGCCTTGGAATTGTATCATTATTCTTGTCTCAAATAAATTGCCGTGTCATCCTGAATTTTGTCTTTCCTAATTTTCTACATTACAAAATCATCGTATCATCATGATAATATTTAGAGCAGATTGTTGAATTATAACAGATAAATTAGAATATTTATCTTGATTATATCTAGGCGAAAAGTTATTTCAAAAAATTTATTTGCTAGAAACCTTCCCAGTACTATACTAAATAACTTCCCAAAGTTTCATGGCGATCCAATGAGTGGTTTGGTCAGGCATAAAGGACAAACAGACATACATTCATTTTTATATATATAGATTCACTCTGCATTGTTGGCTTTTTATCTTACATTCATTCTTCATTGTTGGCTTTTTATATTACATTTATCCGAGTGAAAGTTTGCCTAACGAATATTATATATTATGAAGTATAATAAACAATGTTAAAGATTAGTTTTAATTATTAATCAAGATTGTGTGTGAATATGTGAGAAAGATGTAATATCGTTGTTGTTTTCTTGGCCGACTGTTTTACATATGGTGTTATCTTAAAATTGCTTGTTTTGAATATTTTTTTAGATTGAGTTGAATAAATTGCTGAATTTCTTTTTTGTATTTATATATAAATAAAATTAACTCTGTTGATTTTTTTGTATTTAATCGATAACAGCTTAGTTACGCATGTTAATGTTAGGGAAAAATATTTTGATGTTAAGCAAAACCTGCTCCATCTCGTTTTACATAAATGTTGAAAATTTGGTTGAAATTGATGCATTGTAACGAAAGTTTTTAGTGATGTCCTCTTATGAAATTTGCATTTTATCAATATAGATTTCTCACATCAAAGAGAGCAATGAAGTCACACAGTGTACCAAAATACAAATGGTGATTCTATAATACATATATTCTGTTTATTAAAATAAGTAAATATAAAATATAAATTTGAATTTAAAATATATGAAAAATAATATTACACAAATTAAAATAAAAATAGGTTCATTAGCCATGATGCAACAATATAAATCTAGTATATATATGAAAATAAATATAAATTTATTTATAAAACAAAAAGCGCGTAAAAATAAGGTGCTAATTTCTTTATCAAAACAAATCATACATTTTATTAACAAATTCGAAAAACATTAAAGCTGAATGTAGTTGTAAAAATAGTTCGAGGTTAACAAATTTGTACAGTCCGAATTCGTGAAAGGATTTAGAGTTGACAAATATAAAACAATCTACAATTTAAGGTCATTTTTCGTACATTTTTAAAAAGGCTTGTAGCTTGTAAAGTCATCGTTTATTAAGCCTTTAAAACAGCCTGCCGTTGTAAAAAAATTGCCTCTTTAGTAAGATATTTATCTCAATGTGTATTAATAAAATTATATCTTCATTTTGACTCATTTGAAACGAACCTATCCCCTTTAGGAATGAGTTCTGAAAAAATTAAAACCGTTTGGAATTTATATCTCAGTTTTAAAAATCAAAAAGCATGCTCTATTTTTTTTATATATTCTCATATAGATTTTTATAAAAGTCATATTTATTAATACTTATATTTTTTATTGTGTGATAGAAAAATAAAAATCAGTCTTGCAAAAATTTATTGATTTAGACATAAATTGGATTCGTATCTGTTGTTCAGACTGTCCACAAATCTTGTAGTCAATTTTTACTATACTTCCAGAACACGTATTATAGTCCGAAATTTGGGCACTCGTTTAATCCTGCTTACATTGCAGATTTGCAAAATTTCAGACTTCTGACGTTGTCAGAAATAGACTGATTTGTGTATCCTTTCTCTTATTGTGAGCAGTATTTTGAATATAGTTCCATATCTCGTAGATGTTGTAGGCTCTTTCAATCGTGCTAACAATGCAAGTGTATAAAGTTTCAGGCTTCTAGGTGAACAACATTATGCACTTGCATAATGGTCTGTAATATACAAATTTGTAAATTTCTTTTCAAATGCAAATGATAGGTGCGGGCATTTATTTTTCGAAATTTGCGGTTAGCATTACGAAAAAAATAAGTCAGCCGTAGGAAATCACAGGTATAAATATTAGTAAGCGCAGATTAATGTGAATAAAAATAATTGATGTCTGTTAAGTATAGTAGATAGAAAAATAATCGAGATAATAATATGACCGTTTTTCTTTTGATATAATAATATTTGTGGTAAATTTAAAGTGTTTGCCAATAAATATTGATGATATATAAAGTTTTATTTGTTTATTCAGTAGACTCTCGATAGTTTGAGACTCGTTAATTTGAGTCTCTCGATAATTTGAAATGTTTTCCGGTCCCTTGAAAAATACTCGCTAATTTGAATAAAATCAATATTGAATGGTCCCTTCGGTAATTTGAGATTGAAGGAATAGTATCCTTTCACAAAAGAACATTTTGTGAATAACTGTACAAATGTTTGGAATAATAAATCACGGATTTTGATCAAACTCTTGTTCATACGATTTTATTAATATGAAAGATTCTATATGAAAATTAATATGAAGGAAAATTATGCCGGAGACTTTCTCAAGCCATACCAGCTCGCGAACTAACTACGCAAAGTTATAGCTTAAATTTTCCACGCTGAGCGGGCCGAGATAAGTCAGCAGTTTCACATTTCAACTGGGCGACTAGCGTAGGCGGTCGTACTGAGAGGATTTAATTTCTGTAGCACGTGAACTATAGTCGCTTCTCGTACATCTATCTCGACATTGTCGATGATTTTGAAAACCAAATATCGCATCACCGGAAGTACCTTAATTGCGAGAAGAAAAAGGACACACCAGGGTGAATTTCTCCGTCTTGAAGAGTGCTTAGTTAAGTGGATTCCTTAATGTAGAGGACAAAACGTTCCGGTCAGCGGTTCCATGTTAAGGAAACCCCAATTCATTTGCGCAGTCTCTTGGAATTATAGAATTAATTTAATCATTTAATAAAATCTGCGTCATATCATTCAATAAACTCTACGGAGAGAGCGCCAGCGGAGATATTTTCATTTGTTCTCAATGAATCGACGACATAAACTAACTTTTGAATGGCTATGACCCTAAGAACATATTCAACACAGACGAAACAGGGCTTTTTTATGAATGTCTCCCTGATCGTACTCTGACGTTCAAAGACGAAAAGTGTCATGGAAAGAAACTCAGTAAAGATAGATTATTCTTTTAGCGTGTAAGATTGACGGTTTTCAAATATTGAAACCACTTATAATAGGTAAATCTGCGAAGTCACACTGTTTTAAAGAAGGAAAATCGTTGTCTACAGTTTATAGGTCAAGCAAAATATCGTGGATGACGACAGAGCTTGTTAATGAATTACTGACCTCAGTTCACAGTGACGTTAAAAATCAAAAACATAAAAGCTTACTGTTTTTGGACAACTACACCGTGCATAATAACACCACCATTACACCAGGAAAAATCGATTTTTTTAAAGCGAACACGAAATCAAGATAGCAACCGTTACACCAGGGCATAATTCAAAATGTTGAAACTGTTTAATATAGAGAATTTATTTCTCTTATGTTGGATAGCTTTGAAAAAGCTGCAAAGGTAAATATACCAGTTTAACGACTATAATCATGATTGATTAGGCCTGGAAAATGTCAACTCTACCACTATTTATAACTGCTTTAGAAAGTGCAGGTTTAAGCAGACCGAAAGCGTAGAACAGTCTTCGGAGCCACCAAAATTACAAATTCTGACAGAGTGGGGACGTCTACCTAACTATGGAGAATTAATATTTGAGGATAATTCTCATGTTCACGATGACATCAGTGCCCACAGTGCCCTAATATGCCGATGCACAAATATTTAATTTGGCCCATCTGGATGAGAGGGAGAAGACGAAGAACCAGTCACATTGAGCGAGGCAAGAAGATATCTTACTACCCTGAACCGACACAATTTCTTCGCATCTCTCACTAGTGTCGAAAATCATTGGACAATGATAGACTGAAGTCGCTCACTCAACATAAAAATTACGGACTTCTTTCTAAAAACGGACATTTTTGAATATTTGTACAAATGTCTAAAATTATAAATCATGAATTTTAATTAAACTCTAGTTTGAGAAAGGGCTAGACCCTAAAGCTCTCCCAATAAATTTAGTACTTTAAAAACACGCACACTTGTGGTAAGTCATTTATTCAGTCTTGTATCAACATAGTTTATACCGACTGTGAGAGATGCCATGTACACGACAAAGTATTAGTTAGGCAGTGCCAGAAATGTTTTGAGTTTAACCCAAAACATAAAATCAGCGAATGCTCCCATGAAAAGATTTGCCTAATATGCGGCGCGGCAGGAAATCACGAGTGTTCGTGTGAAAAAAAAATGTTTCAACTGCGCTAAACACCCTAGGTACAAGAATGGGAGGTCTCTTGATCACAAGGCGAACTCCAGCGAATGTCCCCTGTACAAAACTCAGATGGAAATAGTAATACAAAGAACTCATAACTATTCAGATGAATGATAACAATATCAGGTGTATACAATTTAATGCAAGGAAAAGTATGATGGCAACTATTGAATTGAGTATGAAAATTGCAGACGATCCTCATGACATCATATTTCTACAAGAACCTTACATGTGCAATTATACAGTGAAATTTGACAAGAATTCACGAATAGTATATTCTAGCACAGATAGGCAAATTTATACTGCTACTATTATTTTGAACCGCAACATAATAGATGATAAAATTAATAGGTTTATAAATTCCTTCTGTACACACACAGCGATCACTCTCTATTTCAATGGGAAAATAATAGTTATTGCCAATATTTATATACACCCAAACTCTAAGGCTGCATTTCATATTCAATTCATTTCAGAAATACCTGAGACCTTTGGTCAACTTCCAATTATCCTTTGTGGAGATTTCAATTCAAGACATCCACTCTGGTTCGATTAAACGACAAATAAAACGGATATTATTGAGGAGCAGAATCGATTTATTCATAATCTTAAAATCCCAACTTGCAGAAATGCTAGCATAATTGACCTGACAATTTCTAATAAACACTCCATTGGTCTAATACATAACTGGAGAACCTCAGCACTTTCTGTTACCTCAGACCATTTGGCAATACCTTTTGATATATTCAATATGTTGAACTTGGTTAACAATAATAGGCTGACATCGACATGGAAATTCAGAGAAAAATCGGCGAATTGGACGAAATTTGCTGAGGGTATTTCTTCTTCGGATTTACTGGATTTGAATTCAGCTTCTAAACACATTGTCACTTGTGAAGATGCTAATAATGTGGTAAACAAATTAACAAATTTAGTCATTGAGAGAAGCTGCATACTCTTCACTAAAGGTCGAGCATCACACCTCTATAAACACGACAACTTCCAAAAATTAGTGGAATAAAGAGCTTGAACACTTAAAAAAACATTTACATTATCTCAGGAATTTGTATTATTGAGGGAGATATCCTGAATTCGAGTATTTTCAGAGCGGCAAAAAATAAATACTTAAGAGCCATTAATAGAGCAATAAAGACGTAGTGGAGAATATTTATTGAAGAAAACGAGTCTACGAACGCTTTCGGGAATGCATACAGGATTTTTAAACTGTTAAGATCGGCCGAAATTCAAGTGGGCATACCATTACTGAATAAAACTGCAGAGTGCAAGAGAGAACAAAAGATGAAGGAAATGCTAACTACATTTTTTCCTGATAATGATGTGCGGTTGGACAATGGTGAACACACTTTAATTAGAAATCACATCCCAAGTTTTACTTACAGGGAAATGATTTTTATTACCGAAAAGGAAATACAGGATTTGTGCTCGATTCTTAATGTCAGAAAGGCTCCTGGTCCAGAAAAGGTGAGTAATAATATGATTAAGCACTCATTATCATCAATCCTACCCAGTTTAATCGAACTCTTTAATAGATGTTTAGTGATAAGTTACTATCCTGAAAGCTGAAAATATTCGATATTAAAAATCATTGCGAAACCGTAAAAAGCTGACTACGAAGCAATTAATAGATATCGCCCAATTTCACCGACATCAAATTTCTCAAAAATATTTGAAACGATCATTAAAAATAAAATACTCAATTATTATAATCATAATAACTTACCCAATTAGCTGCTAAGTGGTGCGTTCGATAATGCGTGGTGGTCTGCCTTAATAAAAAGAATGGACGAAGACCACGTCCCAGCACTTCTTATAAACATCATCCAATCATCTTTAAATCTAATAAGAAAAACACCTCTCACCTTCTCGAATACAATAATTTCAAAATATTTATCAAAGGGATGTCCTCAAGGCGAAACATTATCACCTTTATTGTGGAATATACTGCTGAAAGATTGGCTGATCAACTTCGTATCCCCAAATTCTGAAATAATCTGTTATGCGGATAATTTTTCCATTATTTGCTGCCACAAGCCCATAGAAGGGTTAAAAAATAAGTACAAGAAATAAGCTGAATCTAACCCTGGAGTAAACCAACTTAATACATATACCCGCCAAACAAAATATTCCAATGGGAACTCTAAACTTCATAATAAAACCGGTAGAAGAAGTAAATATTTTAGGTATAACATTTTCTCGTTAGAGAATTAAGTCAAAAATTAACTCCATACCCCACATTATTGATATTTTATGTAAAACCAACCGATTATATGTTTTTTCGTTGACTTGACCAAAGCATTTGATACGATCACTCACTCTTTACTATGGAAAAAAATTTTGAAAATGGTATTAAGTCCTAAATCTTTAAAAATAGTGTAGCATGGGCCGACTTCATGGAACAGTAAGCTCGTGCCAGCGCCGGGTTGTTCGACGCGAACCCTCGCGCGAAAGCACGCGCCGCGCTAGTGATTCTTTTCCGCGCTCGCGCTAGTGCTTCTTTTCTTTGCTCTCATATAAACAACCTGTATAAACTTCATAGAAATTTCTATCGCTTATTAAATTGTTCTTAATTTCCATACGGCTTGCTGATTATTTCATCACTACATTTGGTGGAGAAGCCGGGTACGATTCCGACAAGATAATTTAATCAGGACGGCGTTTTGAAAAGAAGCCGACGTTTTCAAACCTTGCCGCCGCTCGACATCGGTATGAGTGAAGTAGAAGAAAAGCCACGTGTGCAAGCTACCACTTTCACATGTCTTCAACACCCAAGAAGCCCTCCTAATTTTTCAGGTAAGGCCACTGAATTTTCTCAACAATGGTTAAAATATTTCAACCGTGTTGCTCTTTATAATGGTTGGGACGTAACAATGTGTTTGGCCAACGTTGTCTTCTTTTTGGAAGGGACAGCTAAATGTTGGCTCGATAACATTGAGGATGACCTTACATCTAGGGCTATTTTTAAAGAAACTTTTTCAGAAATGTTTGGTGACAAAGAGGATTACTCCAGAAAAATTGAATCAGCGCTAAAAGTAAGAGCACAAAAGCCTGACGAGTCCATAGAATTATATATTCAGGATTTGCTGAACCTATGTCGCCAGCTAAAACCATACATGTCTGAAGAAGACAGGGTAGGCCACCTCATGAATGGAGTTGCTGACGACATTTACCGGATCCTCCTCACAATTGAGGTAGCTACAACTGTGGACTTCACCAACCACTGCCGTCGGATTGAGAAACTCAATAAAAAGAGAATCAGTAGTGTGAGGTTCGAGGAAATTCCCTCCGTTGCCGCAATTAAAAATGAAGAGGCGGGTTACACTTCAAAGGATTTGATCAGGAAGATTGTCAAGGAAGAGCTCAGATTTTTTCAAAATGAACAAGGGAATTCCATTTCTTCAAAATCTTTAGAAGAAAAGGTTTTGTAGCGAGCAGAACAATCCTTGTCGCCGATTGAAGAAGCACCTGTGGTCCATTCCAGGAAGGCTTTCCAGAATTTTCGCCGTGACAAACAATAAATGGGTGAAGGGACAAAGAAGAGGAAAACAGACCAGTTCCGAACAGAGGATAACCTCCCGATATGTTTCTATTGCAATCGGCCAGGACACGTCGCGAAACATTGTTGGGAAAGACGCCGTAGCCACCAAGAAAGAGAACCAAGTATAATCCAGGACAGTTATTATAGACATCAAAGTCCTGGACCTATCTATATTACAGACTTTATACCGCCGCAATTGGATGATTTTGAACGAAGCAACTCTCCCCGCCGTTAATTTACTAAGAAGCTCCTCTCCCTACCCAGGACGTGGAAGATCGACAACAGGACGTTACCAATCTAGATCGCCAGTACGGATCCCCAGCCGTTCTCCCCACAGAAAGGTACAGGGAAACTAGGAAACACGACATGTAAGGAAGGTAAGGTCGGACGTTGCTTAAAACCTCCACAGACGCGAGCTGACTTAGACGAAAACTATATTTGTATAAACATCAATGGACGTCATGTCGAGGCGCTAATTGACAAAAAGGGCGTCATACTCTGTTATCTCAGCTAACTTCAGAGAGTCGCTAAAGGTTGTGATGATTAAGAACACCAATATAACTTTAAAAGTCGCAAACAATCGTTTTGTTTCCCCACTTGGAAAATGTCTCCTGAGAGTAGGAATAAATTAATTTCAGCGGACTGCCGAGTTTCTCGTCCTTCCCAGTTGCAGACATGATGTCATCTTGGGCTGGGATTTTCTCGAGTCCTCAAGTGCCATTATTGACTGTGGTCAATCTGAAATTTCGTTTTCAGAAATGCCAAATGAGGACCCATCCGTGACACGGCTTTACCTAGCATCGGACGACATGATTTCCCCAAAATCTATCAAGAGGGTAGTTGCCTGGACACCCAACGTGGCAGGAATAAAGTATTGTGTTTTTGAGGGTTCGAGGAGACTTCTTTTGGAAAAAGAGATTTTTATCCCCTCCTCTTAAGTCACTATATGGCATGGCCAGGCCATTATTTGGGTGACTAATTTTAGCAAAAACCAAATACCAATCCTTTCTGGAATGTGCCTAGCCCATTTTATTGAAATCCAGCCGCAAGAAGTTTGCCCAATCGTGGAAGCTCTCTAACGGAAACTATGTGTCTAAAGGTGTTGAGTCAACCTACAAGATGAGTAAGTTAGAAGGTTCAATAGAAAATCTTACTAATATCGATAATGCTGAGCGGCCTGTGGAAATGGAAAATATCTCATCATGTATCTCCCCCGAGCTTCCTCCGAGTCACAAGATCGAACTTTTGGAACTTCTTGAAAGATTTTCGGAATTATTCAATCCGATTACCAAAGGTCCATCTGAACTTATCACTAAGCATAAGATAACTACGGGCGACGCCAGACCATTAAAAAGGCGCGATATCGGATTCACCTTCTGAAAGGTAAGTTATTCAAGAAAAGTCCTTTGTTTTGTGTGGATTATCGAGGCTTAAATAAAGTGACAAAAAAGGACGCTTATCCACTCCCACGAGTTGACGACGCTCTTGATTGTTTAAAAGGGGCGAAGATATGCTTCACGATGGATCTTAAGTCGGGATATTGGCAGAATAGCTTCGATGAAACCGATCGTGAAAAAACTGCCTTTATCACTCCAGATGGCCTTTTTAAATTTAAGGCCATGCCTTTCGGGCTTTATAACGCCCCCGCCAAGTTCGAAAGGATGATGGATGGCCTCCTGAAGGGCCTACGGTGGACAATATGTCTGTGCTATCTGGACGATGTCGTTGTGTTCGCAGATAATTTTTCGAACCATCTAGCACGAATAGAGGCGGTTTTGAACTGTTTCAAGAAAGTTGGACTGAGGCTAAACCCTAGCAAGTGTTCTTTTGGTGTCAGTAAAATAAAGATCCTAGGGCATCAGGTAGACCAGAATGGGTTCGACCAGACGAGTAGAAGATTAAGGCAATCACCGAATTTCCAGCCCCTAATAACTTGCAGCAGGTAAGAAGCTTTCTCGGCTTATCATCTTGTTATAGACGCTTCATTAGGAACTATGCGGATATCGCACGCCCCCTTAACGCACTACTCTCCAAGGGGACAAAGTTCGAGTGGAACACAGCCCAAGAGGGGCGTTTCGGAAATTAAAGATTGCCTCGACGTTAAAAACAGTGTTGGGACATTTTGATGATGACGCTCCAACTGAACTACATACTGATGTCAGTGGATATGGAATAGGTGCCGTGCTTGCGCAAAAACCAGGGAGTGATGAAAAGGTAATCGCTTATGCTTCGCGCACTCTTTTAAGGGCCGAACAAAATTATTCAACAACAGAGAGAGAATACCTGGCCATAATATGGGCAATTGGAAAATTTAGGCCTTATTTGTTCGGACGTCCTTTAGAGTTGTAACCGACCACCATTCCTTTTGTTGGTTGACCATCTTGAAAGATCCTGCTGGCAGATCCAGGTGGGCGCTGATACTACAGGAGTATGACGTCTTTTGCGACTACTAGAGTAGTCAACTTTGTTTTTGTGCAGATATATTTGTAACTTAAAAACTAAAAGAAAAAGTATGTAAATTTATTTGATTGTATAAATTAGTATGTAAATTTCTTCAATGTATAAATTATTATGTAAATTTCTTTAATGTATGAATTTCCGTGTTTTTCAGTAAAAATGAGTTTCTGGATAAGATTTTGGACGTTTGGTAGTCGTCCTTAGAACCTCTTCCTTGGAGTTGCCGAGCTGGTCAAGTAGCTGGACTAAAACACTAGGTCGTCTCTCAAGGTAAAGAGACACAGCAATCTATATTGAGAAGAAGCCCCTCAATATTTGTGACGAGCCTGCCAGGATGGAGACTTCAAAAGAAGCTGTGAATTTGAAAATTTTGAAGAGATCCAGAACTCCAAGTAGAATTCTTTCTACCAAGGAAGTAAATGAAACTCAAGAAGAGTTAAAAGGAGTCTCCCCTGATGAATACCTCTTGATTGGAAAAAGAGATTTTATTGTCCAGTACTACCAGCAGATTAAAGAATATGATGAAAAATAGAAATGATTAATGCAGATGAATATGACGAGAAAACTATTATGAAAGAGCTAGAGTCCACTGCAAATTATGCAAAAATGTACATGGACATACAGATAAGGATCAATAAGATCCTAGAAGCTAAGGCTGAGGAAAAGAAGGCAATATCAGAAGCCGGAAGTGAAGGCTCAAGAAGAGCACATCTAAAACTGCCAAAGATGGAATTACCGTGTTTTGATTGTGGTTTGGAAAACTTGATTTCATGGTGGTCCAGGTTCAAGAAAATCCATGAAGAAAAGGATCTAAATGACGATGAAAAGATGCACTATCTCTTCCAAGCAATGATCCCAGGTTCCCGGGTACATCGATTATTGGGAGCTTACACTCATACCGGGGAAGATTATGAGAATGCCATAGGAGCTCTCAAGAGTAGGTTTGGGGACAAATATTTATTGGTTGAATTGTCTTGAAAAGTCTTGTCTGCCCACATAGATATTACAAGTATGGCAGAGAACACTCGAGGCCGGTTATGGCCGGGATGACGACCAGGATGTAGAACAAGGAAAGGGGGACCAGCTGAAGGCCTTGATGAGCTTTTTACGGGCCGAGGTAAAGGCTCAACAACGAATAAGTTTTTCAAGAATTGGAGTGCGTGGGAATAACCCCAAGCCCAATTTTCCTTCAAGACCTTTACATTTAATAAGAACAATGGGTCAAGAGCAGCACAGTTGATGGTTTCGAAAAATCAAAATTAAAAAGGATCATTTTTGAGCACCAAGTGCATCTTCTGTGATAAAATGGGCCATGAAAATTGGAAATGTTTCAAAATTGACAGAATGACTCGGGAAGAACAACTTAAAAAGATGTCTGACGCAAGAGTCTGCTTCAAGTGTTTAAAAAGAAATCATCTAAGAAGACACTGTAGGACAAAAATTATTTGCCAGAATTGCGGAGGACCTCACTACCTGATTTTCTGTCGAGGAAACAACTCTAGAGGGAACTCTATCTCGGAAAATGGAGGAAGTAGTGAGGAGAGGAAAAATAATTCTTTGGTAAAAAAAAAACAAAAGTATTCCGTTCTGCTCACACAGTACTGTGCATCCGAGATACTTTTAATGACAGTGAGAGCAAAAATCTGTAGCTCTGAGACATCAAAAATTATAAATGTTTTGTTGGATTCAGGGAGTCAATATTCTTTCATTAAACAATCCTTAGCAGAATTCACGAAATGCCTTTTTGGAGGTCGGCAAACAAGAGAGGAAACGCACGGCCTTTATTCCTTTTCCATCACAAATATTTTGGAGGAAGAGGCTGTACAAGTCAAAGCGATGGGTCAACGGATGATCTGTGACAGAGTCCCTATTTTGACAGCAGGAACTTGGATGCAGGATCTCGAAAACAAAGGTCACCATTATTAGAAGGGAAAATGTTGAGACATCAGAAATCGTCCTTCTGTTGGGCGCTGACAATTTGGGCAAGTTCTGGACTGATCAGGTGGTTTATTTGGAAGATGGATTAACGGCCATCAAAACGAAGATTGGTTGGTCAATTTTCGGAGAGATTTCTTTGAAGGATGCTTTGGCTTCGGAGTGTATATCCCCTGTTTTCTTGACCAAGATCATAAAATAGAATATTTTTTGGATTTAAAAATGTTGGGTGTATGAGACCCTGTGGAAAATATTTCACAGAGAGAAAAGGACAAAGATATCAAATCGCATTTCATAGAAAAAATTATTAAGCGAGATGATGGGTATTATTCCGTCTCTCTCCCCTGGAAAGAAGGCTGTAATGGTATTTTCCTTCTAACTTCATTGTTGCACAGAAACGATTGGAAAAATGTGTTAACAAATTGACAACACCAAGAAGATTGGAAGATTATTCTAAAATATTCACGGAATGGGAACAAGATAATATAATTGAAATAATCAATGATGACAACACCTTCCCGGAACTTGATCATACACTGCGTGACATTGAAAATGGAACACCAAGAAATAGTGGCCAGAAAATTATGCAAATTTCAGGGTAGACGCGCCTAACCGAGTGATGCAAATGATGTAAAATGCGCAGCTCTCGTGAGCACATGGGGTAAGATATAAGGGAAGGAACTTGCAGAAAGGACAGTATTCGTGTCGTTATTTCTTCAAGGAAAATCATTGTAGAAATTTTGTTCTTGTGTCAAAAGACACGTGTAATAACAGAGAATGCCAGGTCATCGTAAACGGAGGCAGTTCAGGCAGACAGACGCTTTTGCGAGGGGCATGGTGATCGGACTGAAAAGGGCAGGTTGGTTCATACGTCAAATCGCAGCTGATACACACCTTGGTGCGTCCACGGTGCACCGACTGTGGAGAAGATGGTTGGAACAAGGAAATGTGGCAATTTATAGGAATGTCGGTGCAACCAGAGTGACGTCAGCACGTGTGGATCGGCGTATCCTTCGACAAGCAGTGGCGGCCCCACAAGCCACTTGTACCGCCATCCTGCAACATGTGCAAGACACCCTAGATCATTCCATCTCGACCAGAACCATTTCCCGTCGATTGGTTGCTAATGGCTTGCACTCATGCCGTCCGCTAAGAAGACTGCCATTGACCCCACCGAATAGGCGCCAACGTTTGGAATAGTGCCGGGCTAGATCGACGTGAATGACGGAATGGCACAGGGTCGTGTTCTCAGATGAGTCGCGTTTCTGCTTGTCCAGTGATAGTCGCCGTGTACGCGTGTGGCGTCGACGTGGAGAAAGGTCCAATCCGGCAGCAATTGTGGAACGCCCCACCGTGCGACAACGTGGAATCATGGTTTGGGGCGCAATCGCGTATGATTCCAGGTCACCTTTACTTCGTATTCAGGGCACTATGACGGCCCAACGATACGTTGATGATGTGCTGCGACCGGTGACACTCCCCTACCTTCAGGGGGTACCCAATGCCCTTTATCTGCAGGATAACGCCCGACCGCACACTGCTCGCATTAGCCAACAAGCTCTGCAAGATGTACAGATGCTTCCCTGGCCACCGTACTCTCCTGATCTCTCACCAATCGAGCACGTCTGGATATCATTGGACGCCGTTTGCATGCCTTGCCACAGCCGCGTTCAGAAGACGAACTGTGGCAAATGGTTGAGAGGGAATGGAGAGCCATCCCTCAGGACGCCATCCGTACTCTGATTGACTCTCTACCTAGACGTGTTGCTGCGTGCATCGCCGTCCGCGGTGGTCCTACTTGCTACTAAGCCGACGCCGTTCTCGCTCTGTATTATGACTATCATTTTGAAATAAAGATCACTTATTGTTCGTCCCTGTCTCTCTCTGTCTGCCGAGTTCCATCACTTTCTGGCCACTATTTCTTGGTGTTCCATTTTCAATGTCACGCAGTGTATATGTAAAAGCAGTCTTATAGAAAAATATAAAAATTTATAAGGGTTAAAGGAAGAACAAATTTAAGAAAGTGTCTAATCAAAAAGGTGAATTGACAATTGAAGAAATTGAGTGCAGTGAGAGAAAGTTGATTCGATTGATTCAGAGAGAAGTTTTTGAGAGAGAGAGAGAGAGAGAGAACGCTTCACGATTTTGCGTGTCATCCTTGCGCAGGGGCCATGCTAATCTTCTCTGTATCGTTCCAATTTTAGGGAATCTGAAATTCAATAATCTAAAAATCGTAAAGAGTTCAGGAGATTTATATTCTGTTGAAAAATAATTGTATTGATTTTTGATTTTGATCATGTGCCCCGTACCACAAAAATCTGGAGGGAAAATTTTCCAACCCTGAAGATTGTGAATTTTTTTTTTCTTTCGCGCTCTTTGAACTCCTGTTCAAAAGCGGGGGGAGTATGTTGCGACTACTAGAGTAGTAAACTCGTTTTTGTGCAGATATATTTGTAACTTAAAAACTAAGAGAAAAAGTATGTAAATTTATTTGATTGTATAAATTAGTATGTAAATTTATTTAATGAATGATTTAGTATGTAAATTTCTTTTATGTATATAAATTGACCGTGTTTTTCAATAAAAATGAGCTTCTGGATAAGATTTTGGACGTTAGGTAGTCGTCTTTAGAGCCTCTTCCTTGGAGTTGCCGAACTGGTCAAGTAGCTGGACTAAAACACTAGGTTGTCTCTCAAGGTAAAGAGAGACAGCAATCTATATTGAGGAGAACCATCAATATGACGTCTCTTTTGTCTACAAGACTGGAAGAATACACCAAGACGCTGACTGCCTATCGATAAATCCCCTAAAACATACCGAGGAGAATTTTAATGATGATATTCCCACATTATTCCTTCTAAGTGACATCGGTAGAGAACAAGAAAATGACCCTTACATTGCGGAAATAATCAGAAATATATCTCAGCCTTCACTTACCAAGCAAGAAGACAAGTTCAAACTTGTCAAAGGGATTCTCTATAGAAAAAATTATGACCCAACTGGACAACCCTTACTATTCGTGGTCCCAAGGCACCTTCGAATGGAAATCCTGAGCGACCCGCATGACGCACCTACCGCTGGACATCTGGGTTTCGCTAAAACCTACGACAGAGTCAAGAGAAGGTTCTACTTGTCAGGGCTGTACAGAAGCGTGAAGAGGTACGTGGGCCATTGTCAGGACTGCCAGCGTCGTAAAGGTGTAGCTCAATTGCCCCCTGGCTATCTGAAGCCCATTCCGCCTCCGGACAGCCCCTTTCAAAAGGTCGGAATAGATTTATTGGGACGCTTCCCCATATCTCAAGGAAAGAAAAAATGGATAGTCGTTTGTACCGACTATCTCACTAAATACGCCGTAACTCAAAGCCTAGGAGCAGGTGAAGCCCAGGAAATCGCGGAATTTCTTTTAGAAGAAGTCATACTGAAACATGGAGCCCCTCGAGAAATATTAATGGATCGAGGTCGAAATTTCCAATCAAAACTCTTTCAGGAGCTGACTAATAAAGGTGGCATCAAAAAGAAGACAACAACAGCGTACCATCCCCAAACCAACGACTTAACAGAAAGATTAAACAGAACAATTACCGACGCGCTATCAATGTATATGGACCTTGACCAGTAAAACTGGGACGAGATGTTGCCCTTTATCACGTTTGCCTACAATACGGCCAAACAAGAATCGACTGGCTTCACGCCATTCTTCCTGATTCATCGAAGGGAGGCCGAGACGACCCTCGACACTATCTTCCCCTACAGTAGCTCGCCCGAGGGAGAGGAATTCATTCAGAATTTTGGAACCAAAGCCGAAGAGGCAAGACAAATAGCCCGTCATCACATCTTCAAGGCTTAAGAGACGAACAAAACTAACTACGACGCTCGACATGCAGGAAAAATCTACGAACCAGGAGACCTGGTCCGGATCTTCATTCCTATTCGACGTGTCGGATTTTCTGAAAAACTCCCAAGACGATACTTCGGTCCCTTCAGGGTTACAAAGAAAATATCGGACGTGACCTACGAGGTCGAAGCAGTCAGTGAACAATGTAGAAGACAAAAGAAGCGCGACACCGTCCATATCCTCAGGATAAAGCCGTACTATGACTAGGGCCTCCAATCCCGGGTTCCCGGAGCCAAATAATGATCCCGAAATCCCGGGATTCTGCTCGAAAAATCCTGGGATTACTGGTTTGTGCATGAAAACCAGCGCAAAAATATATTTTTCTTATCTAGCATTTTGGTAATCAAACAGATGATGAGATAGCACACTTTTGTAGTTTTCTTTATACAGCTGCATTTCGGGTCTTTTTTTTTTCTGAGAGATTTGAAATTATTTTCATGCACTAATAACGAAAGTTTATTCTGCAAGATCCTTCCAAAATGGTAGCCTCTAGAATGAGAGTATGCAGCAGTATACATGGAGGGGGCCCCAGCTTTTGTTGACATGCAAATAGTGGCTTTTTAGATAGTAGCGGCATCCCTTCATTTTTGTGGCGGACCTGCGTGTAACATGGACCCGCCATTAACCTCTTATCTGGGCTCCAAATTGTTTTATTTTATTTTTTTAAATCTATGTTTATACTCTCCATCTTGCACTCTTTGCATGGGTCATCATGAACGCACTGCTTTGCTGTTCATTTTGTGAAACCTTCGCTAGCTTTTTTGTCATTTAATTTAAATTAAATTTATTTGATGTCATTTCATTAAATGCTTCGTCACTATCAAGCATCAGCCTAAAGTAGTTTTCAACTTATACGAACATAAAACAAAGACTCTAAAACAATATTATCGGACCTTGTTATTTCTCAATAGAAAACGCGTCGGACATTTTTGGTAAGCTTATCACTTCTTGATTGTGATGGCGAAGTTTATTCCTTTTAAATCAGAAGGAATCTTGTGCTATTACCTACGAGACGGATCTGGCCAAAATGCACAGTGTATAGCGTGCAAAATGATTTTGAAATGCGTCGGTGGGTCTACAAAAGGGCTGCATGTACACCAGAAGGCGATCCACGGAATCGAAACTTCGAAGAGAAAAAATAAAGACGAAGTAGATACACAGACCCCTGCAAAAAAACCCAAGATATCAATTCTCAATCATTTTTCGTCTGTTTCCATCGATCGATCGACTGATGCTGTGCTAACTAGAATGATAGCTCTCGACGGATTTCCATTTTCCGTTTTTGTCACATCTAAGGATCTAGGCAAGTGCCTCAATGCTCTTGGACATGAAATTCCTCTCTCCGCAGAGACCATTAAGATTAAAGTGTGTCGTTATATGCGGACACATTTAACATCACACACAAAACATCTTTAGTCCTCCAATATCTGCATAATCCGCAAGCACAGTTAGAAAAAAAAGAAGATGGTCAAAGACTTCAGCGTGAAATTGCGTTTGCGTCTTAAACCGTTACAGGAACAAATGGCCGAAGTAAGAATTCAGGCTGATAATTCGCAACTTCCTCGGAGTTTACAAGAACGCCATGAGCCATCACAATCGAATGACCATCTTAAATTGAGCGCCGATTGTAAGAAGCTATTGAGGCTGCCTCTTCAACTTCAATTGCAATACCTACACCAGACTCCGCATCCTACTCAACTATGATTAACCACGAACTTAATATTGCTGCTCAGTCAGGCAAACGAGGACCCCATTTAGAGAGTGTGTATCAATACTTGCTGACAATTCCTCCAACGTCTGTGGAATCGGAAAGAGTCTTCTCTTCCTCTGGATACCTATGCAATAATATACGTTCTAGTTTGCATGATGACACTCTTGACAAATTAACTTTCCTACGATCAAATCTTTCTTGAAATTGAGTTTTTATCCTTAAAATAAAGTAATTCATGGTTTTTAAAACGGTGCTGTCTTCTTTCTAAACATTAATACATAGTTGGGCAAAATGCAATAATGATTACATTTTCTATAATCACAATTGCAAATAATCATGATTACATTTGCTATAATTACAATTACAAGTAAGTTTATTCACAATTGCTATCATTATATATAGAATTACGAGTAATTATGTTTAAATTCTAATGCAATTAATTTTTTGCAAAGTAATCGTAATTACAAGGTAATGTATTACTTTGAATGGATTACTGCCCAACACTGCATTAAGAGATGTGGTCTAAGAGTTCCAAGAACAGTAATATTTCCCAGATGTGTGTACAGTAATTGACAGATAATTTCAAACTGTAACCCAAAAGCAATGATTTAGTTCATAAGCAGGCGCAAAATATATGGCTTTCAGGTTGTTTTCATCGAAGTAAATGCCACGTCATTGGCACTATATAAAATAAAAAATTTAAAATATAACGAACGAAACGATATACCTCTTGGCGTAGAAAGACGAAAATGTTTTTCAATCCCGGGATATCCCGGGATTGAGAAAAAAGCAATCCCGAATCCCGGGATTGAAAATATGTACCGGGATTGGAAGCCTTAACTATGACTCATCAAAACAGGAAGATTCGTCGAGTGTAGATAACTCTACGTCTGGAGAAGAGGAGGAACTGAGATAAAGCTGTAGAACAGCTTCTCATGGGACAGGGAGTAGTGTAGCATGGGTCGACTTCATGGAACAGTAAGATCGTGCCAGCGCCGGGTTGTTCGACGCGAACCCTCGTGCGAAAGACGCGCCGCGCTAGTGATTCTTTTCCGCGCTCGTGCTAGTGCTTTTTTTAAGATCTCTACAATACATCTTTACTCCCGGGATTTTATCTACCAGATTACGGATACCTTCACTGTCTCATGTATGCGGATTATATAGTAATAATAGGTGAATCGAGAATTAATCTGCAGAGCAAGATCAATCTACTAAAGTCCTATCTGGATGATAACCTACTGGTTCTGAATCAGATTAAGTCGAAAATAATGGTATTCCGAAATGGGGAAGACTTTCTAGAAACGAAATCTGGTACTATGGCAATAATCCATTGACTGTCACATCGAGAATGATATATTTAGGATTCCCATTTACCAGCACAAACAACACTAAATACGCTGTAATATATTATAAATCGAAAGCTAATAGTGCAATGATTGAAATTATTAAAATGATAAAGCAAAGGATCAATTCACTAAATATCGCATTCAAATTATTTCATGCGAAAATTAAATCAATATTAATGTATGCTGCGCCGATTTGGGCATCTGACAATGCAAATATTATAGATCAATTAAAAAATATTTTTATTAAAAGTCTTCTGAATTCACCAAGATATACCCCTGGACCCATTGTTCGACTAGAAACGGGTAGAGTATCACTTACACTAAACGCCACTAAATTAACCATGAAATACATTTTAAGATTACAAAGAATGAGTAACCATAGGTTTCCTAAGATATGCTGAAATAGGTTAAGAGAAATATCCATAAATACAGGAAAACCTATTGGACTCTACAGGACTATTTTAGCAATTTACCATCACTGCGGCCTTGCCTGGACAAACAATGCTATCGACTATGAAACCATTCAAAACGACTTACCAGGGATTTTTCGTACAAAAACTGAACAATTAATTCATCAGGACTTATCAAAAATAGTTCATACAAGATTATATTCTAATTATAAATCATTGTATAAGTATTTAATACCTGAACAATTTTTATCCTGGAACCTATCATTAGACATAAAAGGTTACATTACCCAAACAAGAATCGCTTCGACTTTACCAAGAGAGAGTCACATTCAAATAATTAAAAAGGAAGATGCATTTTGTAAATTCTGCAAAACTGAAAGCATAGAAGAAATGACCCACTACATCTCTGAATGCACTATTGTTAACGTGGAACGGAATAAGATCTTAAAGAACATTATCCAAGTCTAGGTGAACCCAGTTCAGCTAATAAGAATAATTT